>JAMPIV010000534.1:1695000-1851687 GCA_024509875.1 Oreohelix idahoensis
TCTGTATAGACGTACGTCTAAGTATGACAAATGAATTTCCCTGACTCGATGGATGATAACAGAATATTGGCCTCTCATAACTTTAGAACCCCTGATCATCTGTTGTAACTTTTACCGGCATGCAGCGGTACCATCAAAGAACAGGCTGATCTTCAGAATTCAACGTGGAGCGGCCGCGATCTAAAGAATCAGGGACTTGCAGCTCACAGAGTTAGCTTCTCGGGAAATTTTCGCACTCTTATGCGAGCAGCCTGAGACGGAAGAAAATCGGTAGACCGGGGAAAACGTAGGAATCGCAACGTTTAACACATCGGCGAGGTACCCCGAATTTTGCTCAAGATCAAGAAAGGTGCGAAAATTTAACACGCCCCATTCAAGTTACATTCGAGAAGTATAAATAGAGAACTCCGATAAACTGCATTTTATCGTTCGCTCTGACAGAATCCTAGTTGCACTAGCATAGTCGGATCCCTGCTGGATTTCATCTACCTTCGTGACTATTGGAGTGTATTCTTTCTGTGCAGACGGTAATTTATACATTAGCTTCGAGTGATCATTGGTCGAGTTATTTCTATTGATTTCAATGGATTGTGGTGTAAATTTAACCTTATTAAATAAACCCATTTTCAAAGTTCTAGTGCAAACTAATGTTACAGCTAAAAGTATTTCCTAATACAATTGACGCGTAAATTTATTTTGCAGACGTTAAAGAGAATTATAACTTTAATACAGTTTAGTTCTGTATAGATAGATGTGCTTTTAATTATTTTTAACTCACGGGAAGTTTTCCTGATTTGTTAATTGACGACGCTAATAAGTAAATAGGCTAACTGTAATTTATCGCGTCAGATTATAATATGATTTGTAATGCATTTCTTGTTTTGATTATCTTTCATTCAGAACGATCATTCAACCTGCATCCCAGCAATTATTAACTATATACAGAGTTCTGCCAAACTCAATTTGATAACTCCAGTAACATATGAACTTTTTTAAAGCTAAACTTGTGGCGACCTGTAATGGGCCCCGCTCCTCTGAACGTAACTGAGAAAAAAGCCATTCAAGAAACACTTTAAAAATACTAGTTCATATAGAGTCCTTAAAGGAAACTGGAAGCAGAACATATTTTATTCACTGCCCCTATTTGTGAAGAAAAAGCATCGATACCTGAACACTGTCTGTCACGCATATTCAGTGGATTTTAACCCCCCCCCCCCCCCCCCCCCCCCCCCCCCCCCCCCCGAAGAAGAACTTACCTCAGTGTTTTCTTAACTTGTGACATTACGGAAAAAGGAAGTTATCTCCGCCAGCTGTGCCAATTTTAGGAACCACACCATACCTCACGCTTAGCCAAGTGCCTGTGCCTTTCTTTAGGAACTTTATCTAATAAACAAACAGTACCGTTAAACTTCAACGTCCAGCGATTTCGGGACACTTTGTTAACTTAAACAACCCGCAAAATCTGGGGCTGTACACGGAAGAAATTACTTTTACCTAAGTCAAGGTTTAGTGCTGTTTTTTTTATGTATTTCCTATGAAGTGCCAGAATTCACCTTTCGGTAAGTCTGCGTGTGTGTTTGTTGGGATGGCCAGCCCTAGTGTGTTTTTTTGAATGAAAGGAGATTTATCTTTTCTTTACCCTTTTAATTAGTTCGACCTTATACTAAGGTGCATTATATTCCTTGTACGGGATCTCTCCTAGTGGGATTGGGTAACTGTGTTCATTCCCCCCTCCCGTAAAATTTGTTGATTTAAAGGGAGACAATTGAGAACCCTAGCTTTCCTCTACACACCCCCCCCCCCTTCTTTCTGTAACCCCTTGCCTCAGAGTAATAAATTTACCAGTGGGTTAAATTGCCTATCTCTGATCACCCCCCCCCCCCCTTTCTTGTCTTTGGGACCGGGTTTTGTCTGTTAGTAGATATAAACGGGAAACGGTGGATGGGATATTTCTCCTCAAAAGCCCCTCTTCCCTAGTTATATTTGTATTCTGTAACTTTTTTGATTTTTGACTGTAAATGTACAATTATGTGTGAGTCCTTTATGATAATAAAGGTATGAATATTTATTTGTGTTGGTTGTCGGTTGGCCTAAAACTCCAAACATTTCCATCTGTGTAGTTTGTATTCATGTACGTTGAGCGACAGAATCACCAAATCGGTGAGCGCGCCTGAGCGACTGGAACTGACACAATTGTTTGTGCAGAAGAGAGATAGGAGTAGTCTGTGAGAAAACAGATATTGTCGTAATAAGAGACTGTCCTTGCTCCTTCCCAGCGCTTGTGAATCTACTACCTCATTCACCTAAATCCTTATTCTCACAGAGCCTTCAATATCACTTTACACTCTAAAGGGACCAATATTCATCAGCACCCTCTCAGATAAAAATTACGACAATATATGGTTAGCTCGTTCGAGATTCTGAACTTAGTTAAAATAGAGTGTGGTTGATTGTCTTTGTGAAGTAGGGTATAATCTTTAAAAGTATTACTTCCCCTAGACCAAGCCGTTCAGTATTTTGGGCCAACCACACAATAATTAAGACAGGTTTGTTTTTCCACAGGAACAGGCAGTTAGTGATAATAAAAGATTGTCACATTTGTATTCTCTGGCAGAGGGAATTGAAAATTTTGGTTATATAATTGCTGGGACTGCGTGATTGTTTTTACAATCACTAAAGGTTATGAAGCGTTTGAGTTGAGCTAAGCTAAAGACGGATTGTTCTGATTTTTTAAAATTAAGTTAACTACGTCTCATCTCAAAAATTGTCTTCAGGGACGGAGTTTGTTGTTAGAGAATTAACATTTTCTGGGAAATTTTTTTTTTTTCCTTTTAAATTGTTTAATATAAATTTTTCTCTACTGTTAGTAAGAGTAGATTCTTTTCTAGTGTAACTTACCATTTAATTGGCATAGTTGCTTGCGTTACGAGTCTTAAGTGACAATAATAGCGGCGATAAGTTAACACACGAGGTCATTCAGTAAATTTTTTACTTTGTTTTTCTCGTAGCGGCTTGGAGTTTTTCCCCTTCTTGTTCCATCTTACTATTCTCTAGTCTTAGAAGCATCCAGTTCTTTGACAATGGCTGAGAGAATTAGGATAAGATCCATTTTGAGACAGGAAGCGAAAGACTCAGGATTAGACACAGAAGCCGCGAATCTGTTTATCACCCAGGAACTGCAAATATATGACGCGGAGCAACAAAGAGCAGAAGCAGAGAGGAAGGAAGAGAAACAAAGGGCAGAAGCTGAGAGGAAGGAAGAAAAAGAGAGAGAAGAGAGGGCAGAAGCTAGGAAGAAAGAAGCGGACGATCGTCAATTGGAACAGAAGAAAATTGAGGCAGAAATGGAAGCCCGCAGAGAGAGAGAAAGAGAGAGGGAAAGACAACATGAATTAGCGCTCAAGGCTTTAGAGAGTCGGAGTGCCTCTACTTCAAATAATGGAGAGCCGTCTTCGCCCCAGTCTCAAACAATGGATCTCTCCAGCACTCAGTCTGCCCAATTAACTGCGATGTCTTTCGCTTTAGAGTCTTTTCCTAGCCCTAACGAAAAAATTGACAGCTACCTAGAAAAATTCGAGAGACTCGCGAATCTTTATGGGTTAGAGAGTACCCGCTGGGCGCTCAAACTTTCAACGTCACTGAAAGGCAATGCTTATGACGTGTACACAAAGCTGGGACCGAATCAACATGATTACGACATGTTGAAGAAGGCCTTACTACAGCAGTTTGAGATGACTGCCCGAAAGTTTCTGCAGTTGTTCAGAAACAGCCGAAAAGAGAGCACGGAAACATTTCCCCAGTTCTCTTCACGTCTCACGGGTTATCTGACAAAGTGCATTGAATTATCTGACCTACCTCTTACATATGAGGGACTACTTGAACTTGTTCTTGTGGAACAGATAAAGGCAACTATGTCAAACGAAACCCGTAGATTTTTGGCTGAACAGGGCGCAGTCAGGCTTGAGGACATACTCAATAAGGCCGAACGCTATACCAATGCAATGGCCGAACTTCCCAGCACTAAACGTAAACCCACAGATGAGCCATCTCGTAAACAAAATCTAGAGCAGTCATCCTATTCCTCTAATTCCTCTCAGAATTATAACCAACGAGAAAATAATACCCAGAGACCTCCCCAGGAAAAATCGAAATTCTACAAAACCCGATACCCCCCCCAACAACAATTCTGATCAACCCACCAAGCCTACGTGGCAGCGCGGCCACCAAGGTCAAGGAAAAGGAAAGACCCCTACACCAGGAACGTCTGATCAGGGCAAACAAACCGGTCCAAACCGCGTTGGATGTTTGCATACAGCCTCGAAAGGTAGAGTCAATGTCAGTGATTCTCAACCTGAGGGGGGCCGACCCTCAACTCGAGGAACTGTAATTTTGAATGGTACCTCAACCACTTGTCTCTTTGACACTGGATTAAGTTTTAGTTGTATTGTTGCTAGACACCTAGTCAAACCAGGTCAGGAGACAGAGGAAACCGTCAAACTTAGTGGAGTGTTTAAGAGTGATGCGCCCAGGACGCTGCCTATCGCACTGGTAGAAATACACTCTGATTTTGTCAGAGGAGTTATAAAAGCGGCCATTATGGATGATCCTATCTACCCAGTTATCCTGGGATGTAGATATGTGTTTATTGGGAGACCAAAGGAGCCGATTGTGGCAGCGGTAACCACAAGAGGGCAAGCCAAGAAGGAGAGGGAGCCTGCGCCAAATTTGTTGCCGAACGAACTGAAGGAGGCGCAACAAAAGGACCCTACTCTAGAGCTCTGCTTTAAAAAAACTGCCCATGGCTAAGGACCCCAGACACAACGGAGACATCTTTTCTAAGGATGGCGTATTGTATCGTAGAACGGGAAACCCGGACACGGGGAATAACCAGCTCCTAGTTCCGACGCAGTACCGAAGCCAGATCTTAGAGATGGGGCACTCTCTTCCCTTTAGCGGACATATGGGACAAAACGCCACTATTCAGCGAATAAAAACCCACTATTGGTGGCCAGGAATGAACTCTGACATTGTCAGGTACGTGAAATCCTGCGCCCAGTGCCAACGGGTAGCACCCAAGCACTTGACACCCCCAGTACCTATGGGGCAAATGCCAATAGTAGGGACTCCATTTGAACGGGTTGCTGTCGACATTATTGGTCCTCTGGAAAAGACCAAAAGAAGGAACAGGTTCATCCTGACCTTAGTTGACACTTGCACTATGTGGGCCGAAGCTGTACCGCTAACATGCATAGATTCCAAGCATGTTGCAGAAGCCCTCGTGCAAATTTTTACACGGTTGGGATTCCCTCAACAAGTTTTGACGGACAATGGATCCCAATTCCGTAGCCTGTTAATGGAGGAGATCTTTAAGATCTTGAGGGCCAAACATATCCACACAAGTCCCTACCATCCGGCCGGAAATGGGCTCGTGGAACGGTTTAATGGCAGCCTCACCACCATGTTACGTAAGCTGGGTCAGGAGAAACCGGAAGACTGGGACCTATATATATCGGCTGCCTTATTCGCCTACCGAGAGGTTCCCCAAGCGTCTACGGGATTCCCGCCTGCTACACTTTTATTTGGCAGACCTATAAAGGGGCCATTAGAAGCCTTACTTCGGTCCCTGACAGACCAAAAGGCTGACGAGACAGTCGTCTCTGCAAGCAAGTATGTATCTGAGCTCAAGGAAAGGCTAAAGCTAGGATGGGATCTAGCTACAACCAACCTTACGAAAGCCCGCGCTAAACACGCTAAAAGATACAACAAAGCTGCAAAAGAGAGAGAGCTCCAACCAGGGGAGAAAGTTTTGTTGCTACTCCCAACCGGAAGCAATAAACTTCGCATCGGATGGCAAGGGCCGTTTACCGTCCTTAAAAAGATCTCACGTACCAATTACAAGATCTCCATCAAAGGAAAGGAGAAGGTCTTCCACATAAATCTGCTAAAGAAATATTTGGAAAGACCGGTGCCATCCTCCGAGCATCTCCTGGCTGTCGCCATAGCAACGGAAGACGAGGAAGATGATGATGGTTGCATGGAGTATCCACTGCAACCCACAGAATCCTTTAAAGATGTCAAGTTCGGCGACAATCTCTCACCTGAACAACAAACAGAAACCAGGGCTCTACTAAAACAGTACAGTGCAGTCTTAACGGATGTACCTGGTCGAACAAATCTCATTGAATTTGATATGAAATTAACAAACGAGACCCCTGTTCAAACCAGAGTTTACCCCATCCCGTACGCTAAAGCGGATGCACTTCGCGGAGAAATAGACAAGCTGCGTCAGGCAGGAATTATCAGTGAGTCTACATCTCCTTACAGCTCGAGTGTAGTGCTGTTGCAGAAGCCCAATAAGGAAGTTCGGCTGTGCATTGATTACAGGTTGCTAAACGCTGTAACGGAATTCCAGCCCGAACCTCTCCAAACTGTTTCTGAGTTGTTCACCAAGCTCAGCAAAGCAAAGATCTTCTCCAAGATTGACCTCAGTAAAGGTTATTATCAAATACCAGTCAAGGAGGAAATTAAACCTTTGTTAGCTTTCAGCACTAGCGAAGGACATTACACATTTAATGTGATGCCGTTCGGTTTGCATAACGCACCAGGAGTGTTCACCAGGATGATGAGGAAGCTTCTAGAGCCTTTGCAAAGTCCCCATATCCATAATTTCATGGATGACATATTAATTGCATCGGAAACCTATGAAGAACATATTGCTACGGTTGCTATGCTCCTCAGGAGACTACAGGAAACGGGTCTCACAGCCAGACCTAGCAAATGTCTCATCGGGTTTGAACAGTTAGACTTCCTGGGGCATACTATTTCTCACGGATGCAGTTGGCCTATTAAGAAGAACGTGGAGAAAATTGTGGCAGCAAAAAGACCCCGAACGAAGAAAGACGTACGTTCCTTCATATCGCTATGTGCATACTATCAGAAATACATCCAGAACTTCAACGGACTGACAGCACCTCTGACTGACCTCACCAAGAAAGGTTGTCCTGATAAGGTCATATGGGATCAAAAGTGCGAACACGCGTATAGCACTTTGAAAGGACAGTTGTCGGCATACCCCATCCTAAGGTTACCTGACCTTAAGAAACCTTTCATACTGAGAGTTGACGCGTCAGGTCAGGGCATCGGGTCAACATTGCTGCAAGCCGATGACAGTGACCTGAACATGCTATTTCCAGTTGCCTATGGCAGTCGGAAACTGAATAAAGCGGAACGCAACTACAGTGTCGTTGAAAGAGAATGTCTCGCTCTGATTCATGGCATCAGACGCCATCATGAGTTTCTGTATGGTACTTCTTTCACGGTGCAAACAGACCATGCTCCACTAGCTTTCCTGGGTGCCAGAAGAAGGAATTCAACGCAAGGATAATGCGTTGGGCCTTGCTATTGAGTGTTTACTCCTTCAAAGTGGAATATATTCCAGGAAAACAGAATGTCGGAGCTGACTTCTTGAGTAGAAACTGGACCACGGAGGAAGAGGAGAAAATCGACGATGCCAATCACCCTAAAACTACCGATCAGGGCAGCTTCATTGTCATAAATTAAACATGAAAACGAGTTTCCATGTCTCAAAAGTGGGGACGATTGTGACGTACGTCTAAGTATGACAAATGAATTTCCCTGACTCGATGGATGATAACAGAATATTGGCCTCTCATAACTTTAGAACCCCTGATCATCTGTTGTAACTTTTACCGGCATGCAGCGGTACCATCAAAGAACAGGCTGATCTTCAGAATTCAACGTGGAGCGGCCGCGATCTAAAGAATCAGGGACTTGCAGCTCACAGAGTTAGCTTCTCGGGAAATTTTCGCACTCTTATGCGAGCAGCCTGAGACGGAAGAAAAATCGGTAGACCGGGGAAAACGTAGGAATCGCAACGTTTAACACATCGGCGAGGTACCCCGAATTTTGCTCAAGATCAAGAAAGGTGCGAAAATTTAACACGCCCCATTCAAGTTACATTCGAGAAGTATAAATAGAGAACTCCGATAAACTGCATTTTATCGTTCGCTCTGACAGAATCCTAGTTGCACTAGCATAGTCGGATCCCTGCTGGATTTCATCTACCTTCGTGACTATTGGAGTGTATTCTTTCTGTGCAGACGGTAATTTATACATTAGCTTCGAGTGATCATTGGTCGAGTTATTTCTATTGATTTCAATGGATTGTGGTGTAAATTTAACCTTATTAAATAAACCCATTTTCAAAGTTCTAGTGCAAACTAATGTTACAGCTAAAAGTATTTCCTAATACAATTGACGCGTAAATTTATTTTGCAGACGTTAAAGAGAATTATAACTTTAATACAGTTTAGTTCTGTATAGATAGATGTGCTTTTAATTATTTTTAACTCACGGGAAGTTTTCCTGATTTGTTAATTGACGACGCTAATAAGTAAATAGGCTAACTGTAATTTATCGCGTCAGATTATAATATGATTTGTAATGCATTTCTTGTTTTGATTATCTTTCATTCAGAACGATCATTCAACCTGCATCCCAGCAATTATTAACTATATACAGAGTTCTGCCAAACTCAATTTGATAACTCCAGTAACATATGAACTTTTTTAAAGCTAAACTTGTGGCGACCTGTAATGGGCCCCGCTCCTCTGAACGTAACTGAGAAAAAAGCCATTCAAGAAACACTTTAAAAATACTAGTTCATATAGAGTCCTTAAAGGAAACTGGAAGCAGAACATATTTTATTCACTGCCCCTATTTGTGAAGAAAAAGCATCGATACCTGAACACTGTCTGTCACGCATATTCAGTGGATTTTAACCCCCCCCCCCCCCCCCCCCCCCCCCTCCCAACCCTCCCCCCGAAGAAGAACTTACCTCAGTGTTTTCTTAACTTGTGACATTACGGAAAAAGGAAGTTATCTCCGCCAGCTGTGCCAATTTTAGGAACCACACCATACCTCACGCTTAGCCAAGTGCCTGTGCCTTTCTTTAGGAACTTTATCTAATAAACGAACAGTGTCGTTAAACTTCAACGTCCAGCGATTTCGGGACACTTTGTTAACTTAAACAACCCGCAAAATCTGGGGTTGTACACGGAAGAAATTACTTTTACCTAAGTCAAGGCTTAGTGCTGTTTTTTTTATGTATTTCCTATGAAGTGCCAGAATTCACCTTTCGGTAAGTCTGCGTGTGTGTTTGTTGGGATGGCCAGCCCTAGTGTGTTTTTTTTGAATGAAAGGAGATTTATCTTTTCTTTACCCTTTTAATTAGTTCGACCTTATACTAAGGTGCATTATATTCCTTGTACGGGATCTCTCCTAGTGGGATTGGGTAACTGTGTTCATTCCCCCCTCCCGTAAAATTTGTTGATTTAAAGGGAGACAATTGAGAACCCTAGCTTTCCTCTACACCCCCCCCCCTTTTCTGTAACCCCTTGCCTCAGAGTAATAAATTTACCAGTGGGTTAAATTGCCTATCTCTGATCCCCCCCCCCCCCCTTTCTTGTCTTTGGGACCGGGTTTTGTCTGTTAGTAGATATAAACGGGAAACGGTGGATGGGATATTTCTCCTCAAAAGCCCCTCTTCCCTAGTTATATTTGTATTCTGTAACTTTTTTGATTTTTGACTGTAAATGTACAATTATGTGTGAGTCCTTTATGATAATAAAGGTATGAATATTTATTTGTGTTGGTTGTCGGTTGGCCTAAAACTCCAAACATTTCCATCTGTGTAGTTTGTATTCATGTACGTTGAGCGACAGAATCACCAAATCGGTGAGCGCGCCTGAGCGACTGGAACTGACACAATTGTTTGTGCAGAAGAGAGATAGGAGTAGTCTGTGAGAAAGCAGATATTGTCGTAATAAGAGACTGTCCTTGCTCCTTCCCAGCGCTTGTGAATCTACTACCTCATTCACCTAAATCCTTATTCTCACAGAGCCTTCAATATCACTTTACACTCTAAAGGGACCAATATTCATCAGCACCCTCTCAGATAAAAATTACGACATATACTCAAGAGCCTTTTCACTCAACTGTCAAGATTAAGTCTTGAGTACTTCGATTCGCTCGGAAGCCACACTGGACCTCATCTATTTGTGGCTCAGCTAGGCGTCTGAGTCTCTGCTCCAGTATTCTAGAGCAGATTTTACCAGGGACACTGAGAAGGGATATGTCTCTATGGTTTCCACAATGTCGGCTGTTACCCTTTTTAAAAATCGGTGTTATTATGGCAATCTCCCAATCCTTTGGTATGGTCTTGTTGCACCAAGCTGCCTGTAGGACCCTTAGGAGTAATAGATCGCCTGCTGCTCCCATGTATTTAACCATTTCTGGTGTTACGCCATCATGTCCTGCAGCTTTGCCCACCTTGATTTTCTCCAGTGCTGCCTTCAGTTCTTCCATCGTTATGGCATCTTCATCACTATTGGTTTCCTCTTCTGTGCCAGTAGTTATCATTTCTGATGTTTGACCTTGCTCACCATTCAGGCGTTCTGAAAAATATTCTTTCCGTCTTTCCATTACTTCTTTTGGGGCAGTAAGCAATTTGCCTTGCTTGTCCTTTATAAATATAAGAGGGCACTGTTTTTCCTTCCTCATATTTTTTAGGGTCTTATAGAACAATTTCTGGTTTTCTTGCGCATCGTTTTCTAGCTTTACTCCAAATTCTTCCCAGGACTTCTGTTTTGCTGCTAGCACCTTGTTCTTTGCTTCTGTTCTGAGAATCATATATTCTCTATATTTCTATGTTTTTAGCTCCTAAGTATTGTTTTCATGCCATTTTCTTCTCTCTTATTTTCTCTTTAACCTCATCTGTCCACCAAGGTGTCCTCTTTCTCTTGTTCCAAAGTCGAACTTCACCACATGTTTCTGCTGCAGCTGTCTTTATGATGTCCTTGAATTTCAGCCAGAGTGTTTCCAGGTCCTCAGGTTGTTGTTCTGTGTTTCTCACTGCTGTAGCAATAAGCCCCTGATATCTGGTATTCACTTCTGGCTCTCTCAGCTTGTAGGTCTTAATGCTCGTTTCTCCTGTTCGTTTACTTAGCTTCTTGCGTGAAGTTAGGCAGTTCACTTAGCTTCTTGCGTGAAGTTAGGCAGTTCCTAGTAGCTCTTTCAGTTGTTCTTTTAATTGTTAACAAGTAGTGGTCACTTCCAATCTCTGCCCCCTCCACACTCTAGCATCCCGGACATACTTGAATGAGCTCTTCCTAACTATGGCGTAGTCGATCACTGACTTCTCATTCTTTACTATATATTTCACCGAATGTTAACTTCACAGAAAAAACCGCTTTCTAACTCACGGGCAGCAACAGTGTTTATGTTCGTGCGCAGCAAAAGTGTTAGGACTTCGATGCCTTTAAGGAAGTACCTAAGTTTTATTTTTATATTTATTTAGGTTCTTATGTGTCCTATCTAGCCTTCACTTTCTTTCCTTTCACTGACGAAGGCCTTGTGGCCGTAACGTTGGCTATTTTCTTTGTCTTCTGTCCTCGTAAGACGAATCACCTTTTCTCGATTTTTTTTCACACCCATCCATTTTCTAACTCACATAGTTCATGAATAAAGTTAATTTTATTAAGCTAGCATGTGGGTTTTCAATGGGAATGCGGTGAAAGTACATTTAAACATGATGAACATTCCCTTTGAAGTGCTGGTGGGACAGGGAAAGTTCAACATTTACCTATGTTAAAAATTCTCCCCTTCCCCTTTTCCCGTCACCTAAAGATATACCAAATGATGTCTTGGGAACTACAGGTAGATCAAGTACGACCAGTTGCCAACCCCTGGTGTATACGATACACAACACGACAAAAACTGAAAACAGGACGGCTGAAGAAAGTTTCCACACTAGTTGCGTGAGTAGGATAAATGTGGGCGTGGTTGCCAATCAATAATGCAGAGTACTTGGTTAAATCGGCGCTATGTTTACGCAGTCGTCCGATCAGTGCGATAATGAAAGCCCTGCCCGTAAGATTGTGCTCGGCGATAAGCAAGTAAAGGATGAAAACAAGTTGTAAGGGTCCACTTTATTATATTATGAGATTTTTTTTTTAAATCAGAAGGCTATTTTTTCCAAAAGTTTCATTGCAAAGAATAAAAGAGCACGATCATTTATCTTTAATCAGTACATATCTTTCACAAACAAATATACTGTTGTGACATATATGAATGGCGAATTAATGATAAATGACCGTCTATTTGTATTATATGCAGTAGAATGTACGGAAAAATGTATTTTCTGCCTTTTAGTACATAAGGTTACAACAATAAAAGTATATCTCTAGAATTGGATCAATTTGTTTTTAAAAACTTGTTTTACGATTTTAAGTCATAACTGAATATTAATTTTTTGGGACAGGTAACCATTTTCGTCGAGTGATATTCCTCTTACAATAAAATACATAGTAAGTTTAGAAACCTAATGGGAAGCTGAAGAGAAAGTTGGTCGTTACTAGAGCTGCGTTCAAAAACAAATGACTCTCTAGTCACTTCTGCTTGCGGTTGACCTTGTTGTTTGATGATATATCCTGATTAAATCAGCACATAACTTTTTTCCCACCCAACACCCGTCCCTATCAAATACAAAATAATCTTTATTTGCATGACATTATTTCCCTTACTTTACTTAAGTTATTTCCACCTTATTGTACATTATTTATAGATATTATATATTCAATTGATTGAGCCAATGGCGGTGAACACTTGACAGATTAAAATGTACCATGAGATGAAGCTGCGTGCAACGTCTGACTTCTCTACGATGAGCGGAACATTGAGACTTTGAGTATTAAGGTCTTTGTCTTGTGTGGGCTGACCTATACTGTATAATAGGGGAACAACAGAAGTGATTGCGTCATTAATAGGCTGGGCTGCCCATTGTAAACTTCCGGTGTTGTGTCTTGCGGTTCGCACTAATGACCGGTCATCGAGGCATCATTTTTTGGTGATGCCTGGATGGCCGGGAGGATGGTGTGATTCACTTGCATAGCTTGGTGGTGTTGTCGCAGGGAAGGTCCGGGGTTCGAGTCCTGGGTAAGCCACACGCGTCTGTTGTTTTTCTGTTGTCTAGTTTTCTACTTCTTTATTTCTTACGAGTGCCTGAGGACATACCTTTATGTTTGTCTAATATTTATTTATGAAATTACAGCATTATTGCTTTTACCAGTGCTATGGATTGTCTGTACAAACTTTCTTGTTTGACATAAATGACTCTTCACTGAATGGCACAGATGAGATATGCTTTATCGATAATTATATCTACTTTTCCCGTTTCAGAAGAATCTCTTAAATATTATTATATCTAAATGATGAAATGATCACAATGTTAAGAAAGTATCACACGGGCAGCTCAAGGACCAATGATGATGCCCAGATAGACATCAATGCAGAAAGGAACTCATAGATTTGAAAGAGTTACTCCCGCTGTACTTGGACAGATATAAGAAGAGAAAGTAACATGTCAAAATTAGTGACGACAGACAAAGTTGGTGAAAAAGTAGGAAGATAATTACAAACGACGGTTTTAGACAGTCAATAAGATGGTGATGTTAAAGAAAATCAGCGGTGGAGCAGTGGGATCGAAAGAAAAAAAAATAACTGCTATCGTTCCTTTGTTCTTGGTATATTATCTCACTATATTTAATTCTTATGTTATTTCATTAACAACTATGCTGTTATTTTGTTTGTTCTTTTTTTTGTTTGGTATTTTTTTTTTTTACCTAAATGGAACATCTTATCTGGAGCAAAACAACAACTTGTGAGCACCTGCAAATACTACTGCATGACACTGGACCGAAGGACGAGAGCCCAAACGCCACTGGATCAATAATAACAACACCAACATCTTTACCTAACATACCAGCTTCTAGATCGTCCAGATCTTCGTGACTAAATAATATCTGCAATAATTTTTAGAAAGCGTATTAAAACTGCACAGGTTGCAGTAACATCTTTTCAATAATATTTTACGATCATGGTTTTCAGAAATTAGTGATACTAATGTTTTCATTCACTTTCTTTTATATGTGATCACAGGAGCAACGCGACTAATGTATATTCCTGGATTATACTAAAGTTCAGATTCTAACAAGAAAACTCTAGCTTGGTGAGGAATCGTCTGAGATGAATTAAGTACCATTATGGATTTGAATTAAAATCACGTGCGCACATCCTGGATAATGTTTTGAGCAAAAAAGAAAATTGATGCTGACAAATAAAGTAGCAGATGCTGATTAAGGGGCGTGAGAAGATTCGATGCTGCTCTACAGTTTTGTGGTGTTCTAACTGCTCTTTAGCCATGTTTGAATGTTGACATGTCACGTTTTCCTGTTTTTGCTGCTACTGTCTGTAAAACTGCCAAACAAAACCGCATGGGCCTTGCAAAAAAAATTGGTATGGATCGATTTGAGACTATCGTGCAGTTTTTGGAGCTAAGACTGGCATGTTGGAATTGGAATATTTATCGACTGGGAAGTCACGATTGAAAACAGCTTAGGAATGAAAAACAACACGAACAACATAGTGTAACATTCATCTCCTCGAAAATCGACACATTACGAGTGTTGCTATAAAATAAGTGAAACCGTAACGAACATTTCCACCGAAATTTCCGGAAAAGACCCGTATTGCACTGTGAAAACTAAATTGAACACCCACTGAAAGAACTTGCAGGCTTCGAAGTTTTTTGTCGTGTTGAAATATTCACATTACAACATATTTCCTCATAAAAAAGTATCGCTATATGTAAAAACGTATCTCTACTTTAGATTTATACATAACAGTATAGAAGGAATAGAGTTCATGAAAATTTGTAGTGAAAGTGATCAAAATAATGCAATATACATTGCTGTAGGTAAGAAGTAATCTTAATTAATAATTTTACAAGGTTGAAAATAAATTTTTGCCAGCCATATGTCCCATTTCACTCAAGTAATTAATGATACGTCGGCCGATTTATAATGATTCGGAGACGGAGTAATGAAAGATATATTTTGCACTGTTGTTGTATGTTTTTATTCATACCGAAGCAATAATTTAAAAGTTTTCTGTACACTTATCCCGAAAAATATTGTGATAAAAGCGCAGTTAATTAGCTAGTCTTCCTGTCATTGCCTTTTTTCACGTCTCCACTCATTATTTTTCTGGCCTCAGCGGCGGATCCTTCTAATTTTTTCCACAACATGTAACTTTAATTTATTTGATTACTTGTCTACTGTATGGATACTTTTAACTCATTTAGAGATTTCCCCAGAGTAGCCTTATATGTTGGAATATGGAGTACATGTAAATATGATGGTATTAAGCGTGTCGCAGCCCAGTGAGATAACCTTAGACGGGCCTTGCGATTTCGTTTAGGGGTTCACTACAAGGGTCATGGCTGTTGAAGTGGGCGCAAGAGGGCTTGTGGCTGCATCAATGTATGATCTATTGAAACTGTTGGGGTTGAAGGGACAGGCGAGAACAAGGGCACTGAAGAGGCTTAGTGAAACTGCCGAAAAGGCATCAGGCTGGCTGTGGAACAACCGCAATGGGCAATGGAAATCGTGACAATAAACGCTGCGGTACAGAAAACACCAGGAATTTTTCTAAGTCCACAAAACGCTGAGTTTTGTGGTGTACTAGTGAGCGGGCTGTGACTGAGGGGCAACAGGCGATGTATATTATAGGAGGTGTCAGTGTCAGAATTTCAGTGGCTAGGCTCGGCGGCTTCGCGATGGTGTCTCAGTGTGTGCGACGGAACGAACGGAATAATTTGTCTTCTCTTTGTTACTTTCACAATTGCCTCCACGGCTGGCGGAGTTGTGGATTAAAGTTGCTACCATAAGTGAAATGGGTTCATTTTCGATACAAGACAACAGGAGGCTGAGACGCTTGGGAGTCATGACCCAAGTGGGCCCGCCCCCCCTTAGAGTGTAAAGGAGTATACTGGGCCGAAACACTTGTCTGATGGGGGGACTTCTTCTGATGATCAGATTGCCTCCTGTTGTATCGCTCTGTAAAGAGTTTACTATCATAGACAGAACTGGCAGATACGTTGCAAGGTCATTCCGCGACAGGTAGATGAGGCAGGAAAATGTTTACATACCAAGCACCCCCCCCCTCCCAGCCGTGGGTAACCACTGATTACGCAAGTTGCGAGTTTATCAGGTAGGCCGTCCCCAGACACCTACTTGCTCGCTCGTCTATTTAGCGGTCAGTAAGAAGGAACAGGGAGAGAGAGATAACCTGCGGGACAGGTCAGCACTGAACAGCAGTATGGGCCACTTGGAGTGGGAATGGTTGTAATAAGTTAATCTGTACCTGTTTATACAATTGTTTTGTTTTTTCGATGTTGTAACATTTATGTTGCCTAGGTGATCAAAGATTTTTTAATATGATTTCATTTCAGCGAGAACCGGTTAACTCCGACTGAGTTAAGGGACCTCTGGGACATCTGCTGGGACTGCCTTCCTGGAAAGGCAGGAGAAATCTTCAAACCCTGTACATTGGGGGTGTTCCCACCTACTAAGGTGTTTTATTTTCCCGACAACCTACTACGTATGCATTCGGGTAATTTTCCTGTCTGGGAATTTTTACGCCACTCCCACCAAATACGTGGAGCGCCCATGCTCCACCGGCACCAACGTCAGAAAGCTACACCTTATCGAAAGCTTTATCACCTTGTATCCATCATCAGCTCAATTTCATCCATAGTATTACGCGCCGTCACAGGATTGGCGGGCCAGCGTCAATAGTGGATTTAGTGCCTTCATCGCCTTTAAATCGCGAGGGGCATTCATAGCCACCCTTTGAGATCCTGGATTTAAAGCACAACGGTGCAGCATTGGATTTTATATTAAACCTGGAGATAATTTCATCCTTAGTGAACGTATAGTTATTCCACGGATTGTCAGCGACTTAGAGGAAAGGGTTAACTTATCTAAGCCGGCAACCTGCCGACTCTGTAACAACAGGCGAAATTTCACACCGTTGTGCCGACAAAGAAGGACTTTTTGGGAGGTGGACTCTGATAAAGTAATATTGAAGTGAAAGCTGGAGAAATAGCTGGATATTGCGCGTTAAGTGGTGTATAACAGCTGTGTTGCTGGCCAAAAGGAGTCCGCGGGTTTCTTTATTTCAGGATTTTCTCTGCAGGATACTAAGTACCCTAGCTAGCCAAAAATTAGATGGTGTTTTTCAGACGTGAGAACCACGCTCTTGACTCCAGTTTAGTTCGACTACTACTATTATTGTTATCATTTTTTTTTTGTCTCTAGATTTTTTTTCTTTGGGAATATAGCACTGGATGACGTTGTCTTGTGTGATTGAAATTTTGTTCGCCATAATATTGTTTTTTTGTTTGTTGTTGTTAATAAATTAAACAATCAATCTGCGGATCAGACGTCTTTCCTATCTGTACTTGTACTTGATTGTTGTGGAGTCACTAACGTGTACTTGTCCTTACTCTTAGAAGAGAGAGGCGGAGTGAAATTAGTTTTTTTTTAAAAACATAGTCACTGAGTTGTAGGAGGTGATGGTCATCATCTGACCTTTTACTCCTGATAGCTATAATTCACTCCATCCACATTTAACACCATAACTCATCTATCTTCTCAGTCCTCGCTCAGATTTTTTTTGGTCTTGTCTCAGACTTTACTAAGACTGTTTGCCTTGTGTCAGACAGACTCTGTAAACCACTTGTGACAGTATTTTTTAACCTGACATAATTCGTGTGTCTCTCCCCCCCCCCCCCCCCCCCCCCCCCCCCCCCCCCCCCCAAAAAAAAATATTTCCGAAAGAAAGGCTGCGATTTTTTTAGCAAACTTGCCAGTCAACATTGACGCCCAGTTTCAGCCAAAGTAAAGTGAAACCACGAAAATGCAACATTATTGTTAGATTTAGTTTTGGCTTTTCGCTGTTAAAAAAATTCCTTACAGCAAATTTGCTTTCCTTCCGCGTGCTATTTTTGGTATCTTTCACAATATCCTCCATCGTTGTGTTGTGTTGTGTTGCACATTTAATATTTTCTTGGAAATCGCATTTCTTGTGCAACTTTATATTATTCTGTTGTCTTCCAGTTATCATCCTACGATTATTCCACTGTCCCAGTGTTTACGCTTTTTCTTTCATTATTTTTATTCTGCTCCATATGGAGTTTTTTTTTTTTTTTTTTTTTTTTTTTTTAAATTTTAATGATGTAAAATATCCCGTTCAACCTCCAATGAGTTATAATTAGGATATATATTGTTTTCAATTCCAAATAATGTGAACAACTGCCGATATGGAAAAGTGGCATCACACCTGTCAAATCATTGTAAATAAGGCAAATCATATTTACCAATTATGCCTGTATGTTAAAAAAAATAAGCACAAATAAACAAAAACGAGATAAAATCTAACAAATCCAAACAAAAATATCAAACGACAATAATATTAAGCGGAAGGGGTGTAAAGGCCTGGTGTTTCCAGCTATATAATTAACTTAACTGATATTTAATTGAACTCCGCCAATGCCGGTCCCAAGCCCGGATGAAAAAGGAGGAGGGCGGCCTGCATGGAGGCCGTAAGGAGGCAGCCCCTCCACCATGCAAAGGCACAACAGGCCAATCACCTGTTTGCTTTAAATCATGATTACGCGAACTACAAGAGAGAAAACCGGACTGATTCTAAAGGCGACGAACTGGAACGGACTACGGACTACGACTTATGGAACTTGGAACACAAGAAGTATAAATGGGAAGGAAGAGGAGCTGGTGGAAGAGATGAGGAAAGCAAAACTAGAAATCCTGGCTATAACGGAAACGAAGAAAAAAGGACAAGGAGTCATGGATCTCGATGGCAACACGTTGCTCTACAGTGGTGTACCCATATCTGAAAGAGCTGAAGGGGGCGTGGGTAGCATTGTGGCCCAAAATCAAAAAGATAGTATCAAGGGATGGAACTTTGTCTCGGAGCGCATTATGGTTGTAAAACTAAAAGAAGGAGAAACCATAGTCAACCTGGTCATAGTGTATGGGCCAAATGAGGATGAGAGAGCAGAGGTCAAGGAGGAATTCTTCGAGCTGCTTCAAAGGACAGTGGATGACTGCCTAGATGAAGTTATTATGCTCGGAGATTTTAATGCCAGAGTTGGAAATGACCATGCTAGATGGGGTGGAGTTATCGGAAGAAATGGAGAAGATACTCTCAATGACAATGGAAAGCGACTCCTTAGATTCTGCAGTGAGCAGAATCTGATCATTACAAACACAAAGTTCCCCCATAAGCGCATACATGCATACACTAGATGTGAACCAACCAAGAATGAGAAGTCAGTGATCGACTATGCCATTGTTCGGAGAAGCTCATTCAGATATGTCCGAGATGCAAGAGTCTGGAGGGGGCCAGAGATTGGAAGTGATCACTACCTGCTAACAATCAAACGAACAACTGAAAGAGTTGCTCAGCCTAGGAACTGCCCAACATCACGCAAGAAACCAAGTAAACGAGCAGGAGAAATGAGCATTAGGACCTACAAGCTGAGAGAGCCAGAAATTAAGACCAGATATCAGGGGCTTATTGCTACAGCAGTGAGTAACACAGAAGAACGACCTGATGACTTGGAAACCCTCTGGAATAAATTCAAGGATATCATAAAGACAGCTGCTGCAGAAGCATGCGGTGAAGTCCGACTTGGGAACCAGAGAAAGAGGACACCTTGGTGGACAGAGGAAGTCAAAGAGAAAATAAGAGAGAAGAAAATGGCATGGAAACAATACTTAGGAGCTAAAAACACAACAGGACAGATGGAAAAATATAGAGAATATGTGACACTCAGAACAGAAGCAAAGAACAAAGTGCTAGCAGCAAAACAGAAGTCCTGGGAAGAATTTGGAGAAAAGCTAGAAAAAGATGCACAAGAAAATCAGAAATTGTTCTATAAGACCCTAAAGAACATGAGGAAAGAAAAACAATGCCCTCTCAAATTTATAAAGGACAAGCAAGGCAAATTGCTTACTGCCCCGAAGGAAGTAATGGAAAGATGGAAAGAATATTTCTCAGAACTCCTGGATGGTGAGCATGATGAAGCATCAGAAATGATAACCACTGACACAGAAGAGGAAACCAATGATGGTGAAGATGACATAAAGATGGAAGAACTGAGGGCAGCACTAGAGAAAATCAAGATGGGCAAAGCAGCAGGGCATGATGGTATAACACCAGAAATGGTTAAGTACATGGGAGCATCAGGCGACCTATTACTCTTAAAGGTCCTACAGGCAGCATGGTGCAAAAAGACCATACCAAAGGATTGGGAGATTGCCATCATAACACCAATTTTCAAAAAGGGTGACAATCGACAATGTGGAAACCATAGAGGCATATCCCTTCTCAGTGTCCCTGGTAAAATCTACTCTAGAATCCTAGAGCAGAGACTCCGACGCCTAGCTGTCACGTAGGGTTTATATTCATTTAATTTCCTACATCTTCTTCCTATTCTTTCACATAAATTCTCTCTTTTATTATCTCTGTATTTTTTTTCCTGTGTATTTTTCATCCATTCGTTTTTGCGAATATTATTTTCATATAATTCGCAAACTTTACCTTTTTCCTTTCTCTAAAACTGAGAATCGCGCTAGGACGATATTACGTAGATGTCAGGGCTGCAGGGCGTCAGAAGGCGTGATAAGTCGGTTCGCTGAACATAGGACGTAGTAATCGTCTACATTCTCAACGAGCGCGCGAGCTTCTTCTCGGCATAGTCCCGGTGAGGTGTGATACTTTACATCTGCACCGGTCAGTATCCAGACATTTGTCTCGAAAATCCCAAACTGACACGGCGCTCACTTGGGCCATGGTCAGCTGTAGTGTGAAAACTGCCCTACAATGGAGTCAGGCTGTCTGGGATTTGAAACTGACACGCGTACATCGTGGTCAGTAGGTGACAGTTACGACACGCGTTAAGCGGACGTAAATGTTGGGAGTAGGGGAGATAATTTCGCTTGGCGAAGTAAGTTTGGGCCCTTTGTCTGATTTTAAGATATTGGCCAAGTTTGAAACTTTAATTTCATTCTCGCTCATAGACTCCACAGTAGATAGGTCGCTCGAAAAACAGAATAGCTGTTAGCGAAGATCTCAGTTTGTTTCGGCAATTTGTCGAACTTCTAGACTTCCAGAAATATTTTCAGCATTTTTATTCTTAAGTTGTGCGACTACCTGTAATTCTGTGGTTGAGGTAATTAATATAATAGATATATAGATTTTGTGAGTGTTAAAGTGTTAAATCGCTTAATGCATTTTAATCTATTTCTTTAGCGCAGAAGAGAAATAAAGTGGTAGGCTATTATATTTTTTAGGGAAGCATTCAGTGGAAAGCAGTAGGAAATTATAATTTCTAGCTTATAACGGCAATTGTAGCTATTTATAAATTTAATTTAACTGCTAATACTCAGTCGAGTGTATTTTTCTAAACTAACGTATAAACTCTAGAATCCAGCCTCATGAATGATGACGGGATACGCACGTGTTCCTAATTTATGAGGAATGCTGATTTTTAAATATAACTTACGTCACGGGAAGTTTAAATGATAAGCAAAGCTCTCTGCTTGCAAGTTTAAATGTAAGTTTTAACCAGTACAGATTCTGTTTATTATATTATATGTGTTATTTTTCCTCCACACAGTGAAAAGTTTTGGGGTGACCCTAACTTTACCAGCACCTAGTAGTAGTTTCCATACTTGTGAAGAAATAGACAGTCCTTATTTTGAACCACGTGGGTTTTCTCAAGTAACACTGATCTGACGGTGCAAGTTAGACAGAAATACTAATATCCCTATAACGGGTTTTCAAAGACTGTAATGATAAATACTGGACCTTGGAGCCAGCACTTAATTTCTTCTAGAAACTCTATATAATTTGCTGCCTGGTGGCGTGAATATTAACAATCATTTCCCGACTAGATTATATCTTGTGGACAAATCTGTGGTGTGACTAAAGTGAATCCTATACTGAGGGAAGGCACCGACCTGACATTCATCATTTTTTTAGAAACCTACGCTATTGACACTGTGCTCTGCTAACTCCCGCGCCTGGAATAATTGTTAGGTGACTTAATCAGACATTTGAACAAATTTGCATACCCAAGTAGTCGTTCCCGGAGACTCCAAGTTAAATACGTCTTTTGGAACTGGGGACTTCTTGGCAGAAGACTGCATTTTTTGAGTCTGTGTGAAAATCTAAAAATCAATGTGTTCCAAGAGGCAGCGAGCAAAGTCGTGAGTACCTGAATGAGAAGCCATGGCGGAACGAATGAGTGTACACTGGTCTGAGTGATATTTTCACTATTATATCTTTGACACCCTGTTGCTGTCCTAATTTTTTTTTTTCCAATCTGCATAATTTGTTGCTAAGGCTAGAGTTCTTGTGTTTTTGTCTTAGGTTAAATCAGATTTTTTTTTTCAAACTCTGTGCATATAATTACGAGATAAAACAAAGAAAAACTCTTAGACTCAAACCCTATGTATCTGTGACTCTGGCGCCATCATCTGTTCTCTTAACGGGGCCGGGCTAAACCTAGAGTTAACACTATAACGGGGCTATCATCCTTGCAACATTTCCTTGATTTTTTATGACTATGTGTATATGTATTTTCCTTGATGTACTTTCTTTGATGTTGTGAGCCGATTTTTCCTGATAATAAAATCGCTCTTGAACTTAATAATCGTGTTTGGTCAGCTCGTTCTAGATAATATATATATCATTGTTATAATTTTCCCACGTCTGTGTGTTTACCTGTCGTCACGTGTATGTGCGTGCCTGTGAGTGATAGAAATATACGTAATATGTATATTGGTGTAGTCTGTCTGACGCTGTATCAACTGTTGTAGAAGATAGGTGAGAGAGAGAAGAATTCTTTTCGCTTTCAGAGACAGCCACTATATCAAATCTATCATCTCACGTGTGTGGAAATTCTATTACCTTTCACTAACTCTCACTGAGTCTATCACCTATTCAAACCTATTCAGAAGGGACCAAACCTAGTCTTAATTCTCCTATCGGAAATCTACGACAAATGGGTTCTCGTCCGACGGATTTTTGAACTTAGAATAGGAAGACGAGTACGACAAATGAGGGCTCGTTTCCGGTCTTTGAACTTAAAATAGGAAGACGAGTACGTCAAACGTGGACTCGTCTATCTGGATTTTGTATTTAGATTCTTATTCTGTAATAGAGTAAGAGTGTGATGTCTTGTGAGTTGTGTATCTTTTTAAAAAAAATTACCCCCTAGACTAGCGATCTGTTTACGGGCGTGCTGACCACACAAACTAATAAGTTTTTTTTTTCCACAGCATCTTTGAATAATATACATTTTGGTTACAGGTTGATTTGTCGGGATATATGTTAACTGCTGATTGTAATACTAAATGCTGGTAAAGTGGTGAGTGTATAACATTCACTGGGTACTGAGGCAGAACGGCGTTTGAACTAAGTTAAGGAGTGTGTTTCGGACTTTTTGTCCAGATTAATTCCCTCCCTTACCCGATCTGACTTCAGGGGCGAACTTATAGTGGATTTTTAAAAATTAAGGGATTATTTTTCTCTTTAATTTTTGAAATATTCTTTTGCTTTTCCACTGTAGCAACTTAATTTTCAGTTGTAATCTTAACTACCATTTATTTGGCGTAGTCGTGTTTTGCATTGAGTGCTTTATTGCCGATAATAGCAGCGATAGTTAGATTTTATTTTGGAGGAGGTATCCCAGGGTTAAGGATATCATCTTTTGAATTTTTGGAATTTTTTTCTCGTAAGTGGTAGGAACCAGGTTATTCTTTTTCCTATTTTCTTTCTCCACTAGTCTCAGTCACTGACATAATATGGCCGAGAGGGCAAAGCTTAGACAACTCCTCAGGGACGAAGCGAGAGAGGAGGGACTGGAAGGAGAGGAAGCGAAAGCTTTTGTCAGGGACGAACTTGAGAGATATGATGCGGAGAGGAAAGCAGAAGAAGCTAGGAGGAAAGAAGCAGAAGACCGGCTATTACAGCAGAAGAAGATTGAGGAGGAAATGGAAATTCGCAGGATGCAGCATGAGGAAAAAGAGAAGGAGAGACAGCATGAGGAAAGAGAGAAGGAGAGACAACATGAGTTGGCTCTTAAAGCTCTTGAGTTCCAAAGTCGTGGTGCTGCCTCTACCTCCAGCAATGGAGAGTCTTCTCCTCATTCTTCCTTAACTGACCCTGCTAACACTCAATCCCTTCAACTAAATGCTATGTCTTTCACTCTTGAGTCTTTCCCTTGTCCAAATGAGAAGATTGACACATGGTTAGAAAAATTTGAGAAAATTGCAACTCTGTACGGGTTAGAGAGGTCGCGTTGGAATATGAAACTTTCCCAGGCCCTAAAAGGTTCTGCTTATGATGTTTATTCTAAGCTGGAAAGTAGCCAACAAGACGACTACGATGTGTTGAACAAAGCGTTACTGGAGCGCTTTGAAATGAACGCTCGCAAGTTTTTGCAACTGTTTCGCAACAGCCGGAAAGAGAATTCTGAAACTTTTCACCAGTTCTCATCTCGTCTTAAGGGATATCTAACAAAGTGCCTTGAGCTTTCGCAGCTCCCCTCTACCTATGAAGGTCTTGAGGAACTTGTTCTAACTGAACAAATAAAGAACACTTTGTCTGCTGATACCCGGAGATTTCTCGCTGAGCAGGGGGCAGAGAAACTTGAAGACATTTTGGAAAAGTCTGAGCGTTATCACAATGCGCTGGCTGAACTACCGGCCACAAAGCGGAAACCGACAGAGGAGCATTTTCGAAAACATAACCTAGAGCAATCTTCTCAGGCTTCTAACCAAAACAACCACAGAGAAACTGGACCTCAAAACCCCCCTCCTGAAAAATCCAAGTTCTACAAGAACAAGTACCCCAACCACCCCAAACAGTCTGATCAACCCGACCGCCCTACATGGCAGCGTAGCCAGAAAGGACAAGGTGGCAAAGGGAGAACCCCTGAGCACGGGACATATGATCAGACCGAGCACACCGAGCCTAAACGCATCGGATGCTTATTAACAGTCTCGCAAGGCGGAATTATTGACAGTGATTCCCAACCTCTTGGGGATAGACCCTCAACGCGAGGTATTGTTACTTTGAACGGTTCTCAAACTTCTTGCTTATTTGACACGGGGCTTTCTTACGATTGCATTGTTGCCAGAAACCTGGTTAAACCCGGTCAAGAGACAGGAGAGACCGTCAAACTTTGTGGAGTTCGTAAGAGTGAGGCACCTACAGCGCTTCCCATCGCATTGGTGGAGATACACTCTGACTTTGTCAGAGGCGTGATCAAAGCAGCTGTTATGGATGATCCCATCTACCCAGTCATACTTGGCGGGAGATACGTGTGTATTGGGAAACCGGAAGAGCCGATTGTGGCAGCAGTAACTACAAGAGGGCAAACCAAGAAGGAACGGGAGCCTGCGCCAAATTTGTTACCTATGGAACTTAAAGAAGCGCAATACAAGGACCCTACTTTGGCACCCTGCTTTAGGAAACTGCCCATGGCTAAGGAACCCAAACAGCACGGGGACATTTTTTCTGAGGATGGCGTACTTTATCGGAGAACGGGCAAGCCTGACCAAGGTTACAACCAGCTCCTAGTACCGAAACAGTACAGAAGCCAAATCCTAGAAATGGGGCACTCTCTTCCCTTTAGCGGACATATGGGACAGAACGCCACAAACCAACGTATAACCACTCATTATTGGTGGCCAGGAGTGAATACTGATATCATCAGATATGTCAAATCCTGTGCCCAGTGCCAACGTGTGCCACCCAAGCAACGGGCACCCCCAGTCCACATGGGTGAAATGCAAATAATGGGAACACCATTCGAACGGGTTGTGATCGACATTTTAGGGCCTTTCGAAAGGACTAAAAGAAGGAACAGGTTCATCCTGACCTTAGTCGATACATGCACTTTATGGGCAGAAGCTATCCCGCTAACATGCGCAGATGCCAAGCATGTCGCAGAAGCCCTCGTGCAGATTTTCACTCGGTTGGGATTCCCTCAGCAAGTGTTGACGGATAATGGATCTCCATACCGAAACCTGTTGATGGATGAGATCGTTAAGATCTTGAGGACCCAGCACATCCACACTAAGCCATATACTCCGGCCGGAAATGGGCTCGTGGAACGTGCTAATGGAAACCTCACCATGATGCTAAGTAAGCTGGCACAAGTGAAACCTGAAGATTGGGATCTCTGTATTCCTGCAGCATTATTTGGCTACAGAGAATCTCCTCATACTTCCACAGGATTTCCGCCAGCTACACTCTTATTCGGCAGACCCATTAAGGGCCCGCTTGAAGCCTTACTTCAGTCTCTGACAGACGAGAAGGCGGATGAGACAGTCGTCTCAGCAAGTAAATATGTGTCGGTTTTAAAGGAAAGGTTGAAACTAGGGTGGGACCTAGCAACGACTAACTTTAAGCGAGCTCGCACCAAGCACGCTAACCGATACAGGAAAGTCGCGGAAGAGAGAGAACTGGAAGCAGGAGAGAAAGTTTTGGTGTTGCTCCCTACCGAGAACAACCAACTGAAGATCGGATGGCAAGGGCCGTTTACCGTCCTAAAAAAGATTTCTAAGGCTAACTACCAGATCTCTATTGAAGGAAAGGAGAAGGTTTTCCATTTAAATCTCTTAAAGAGATACTTGGAAAAACCAGTGCCAACCTCCGACCATCTCCTGACGATCGCCAAAACTGACGAAGATGATGATAGTGGCAGGGATATTCCACCGCTATCACAGGAAATCTTTCAAAAATGTCAGAAGCGGCGACGCTCTTTCAAGCGCGCATGGGAGACATTCCGGGGGAAGGAAACTTTGAGGAGTGGACTTGAGTAGGAATTGGACAGAGATGGAGGGGGAAGAGGAGAGGGAAGAAGACAGACACCCCGAAGCTACGGTTATAGGAAATTAAACTCCATAACGTAGACATGGAGTGCTTCCATATCTTAAAGGGGGGAGGCTCTGTCACGTAGGGTTTATATTCATTTAATTTCCTACATCTTCTTCCTATTCTTTCACATAAATTCTCTCTTTTATTATCTCTGTATTTTTTTTCCTGTGTATTTTTCATCCATTCGTTTTGCGAATATTATTTTCATATAATTCGCAAACTTTACCTTTTTCCTTTCTCTAAAACTGAGAATCGCGCTAGGACGATATTACGTAGATGTCAGGGCTGCAGGGCGTCAGAAGGCGTGATAAGTCGGTTCGCTGAACATAGGACGTAGCAAATCGTCTACATTCTCAACGAGCGCGCGAGCTTCTTCTCGGCATAGTCCCGGTGAGGTGTGATACTTTACATCTGCACCGGTCAGTATCCAGACATTTGTCTCGAAAATCCCAAACTGACACGGCGCTCACTTGGGCCATGGTCAGCTGTAGTGTGAAAACTGCCCTACAATGGAGTCAGGCTGTCTGGGATTTGAAACTGACACGCGTACATCGTGGTCAGTAGGTGACAGTTACGACACGCGTTAAGCGGACGTAAATGTTGGGAGTAGGGGAGATAATTTCGCTTGGCGAAGTAAGTTTGGGCCCTTTGTCTGATTTTAAGATATTGGCCAAGTTTGAAACTTTAATTTCATTCTCGCTCATAGACTCCACAGTAGATAGGTCGCTCGAAAAACAGAATAGCTGTTAGCGAAGATCTCAGTTTGTTTCGGCAATTTGTCGAACTTCTAGACTTCCAGAAATATTTTCAGCATTTTTATTCTTAAGTTGTGCGACTACCTGTAATTCTGTGGTTGAGGTAATTAATATAATAGATATATAGATTTTGTGAGTGTTAAAGTGTTAAATCGCTTAATGCATTTTAATCTATTTCTTTAGCGCAGAAGAGAAATAAAGTGGTAGGCTATTATATTTTCTAGGGAAGCATTCAGTGGAAAGCAGTAGGAAATTATAATTTCTAGCTTATAACGGCAATTGTAGCTATTTATAAATTTAATTTAACTGCTAATACTCAGTCGAGTGTATTTTTCTAAACTAACGTATAAACTCTAGAATCCAGCCTCATGAATGATGACGGGATACGCACGTGTTCCTAATTTATGAGGAATGCTGATTTTTAAATATAACTTACGTCACGGGAAGTTTAAATGATAAGCAAAGCTCTCTGCTTGCAAGTTTAAATGTAAGTTTTAACCAGTACAGATTCTGTTTATTATATTATATGTGTTATTTTTCCTCCACACAGTGAAAAGTTTTGGGGTGACCCTAACTTTACCAGCACCTAGTAGTAGTTTCCATACTTGTGAAGAAATAGACAGTCCTTATTTTGAACCACGTGGGTTTTCTCAAGTAACACTGATCTGACGGTGCAAGTTAGACAGAAATACTAATATCCCTATAACGGGTTTTCAAAGACTGTAATGATAAATACTGGACCTTGGAGCCAGCACTTAATTTCTTCTAGAAACTCTATATAATTTGCTGCCTGGTGGCGTGAATATTAACAATCATTTCCCGACTAGATTATATCTTGTGGACAAATCTGTGGTGTGACTAAAGTGAATCCTATACTGAGGGAAGGCACCGACCTGACATTCATCATTTTTTTAGAAACCTACGCTATTGACACTGTGCTCTGCTAACTCCCGCGCCTGGAATAATTGTTAGGTGACTTAATCAGACATTTGAACAAATTTGCATACCCAAGTAGTCGTTCCCGGAGACTCCAAGTTAAATACGTCTTTTGGAACTGGGGACTTCTTGGCAGAAGACTGCATTTTTTGAGTCTGTGTGAAAATCTAAAAATCAATGTGTTCCAAGAGGCAGCGAGCAAAGTCGTGAGTACCTGAATGAGAAGCCATGGCGGAATGAATGAGTGTACACTGGTCTGAGTGATATTTTCACTATTATATCTTTGACACCCTGTTGCTGTCCTATTTTTTTTTTCCAATCTGCATAATTTGTTGCTAAGGCTAGAGTTCTTGTGCTTTTGTCTTAGGTTAAATCAGATTTTTTTTCAAACTCTGTGCATATAATTACGAGATAAAACAAAGAAAAACTCTTAGACTCAAACCCTATGTATCTGTGACTCTGGCGCCATCATCTGTTCTCTTAACGGGGCCGGGCTAAACCTAGAGTTAACACTATAACGGGGCTATCATCCTTGCAACATTTCCTTGATTTTTTATGACTATGTGTATATGTATTTTCCTTGATGTACTTTCTTTGATGTTGTGAGCCGATTTTTCCTGATAATAAAATCGCTCTTGAACTTAATAATCGTGTTTGGTCAGCTCGTTCTAGATAATATATATATCATTGTTATAATTTTCCCACGTCTGTGTGTTTACCTGTCGTCACGTGTATGTGCGTGCCTGTGAGTGATAGAAATATACGTAATATGTATATTGGTGTAGTCTGTCTGACGCTGTATCAACTGTTGTAGAAGATAGGTGAGAGAGAGAAGAATTCTTTTCGCTTTCAGAGACAGCCACTATATCAAATCTATCATCTCACGTGTGTGGAAATTCTATTACCTTTCACTAACTCTCACTGAGTCTATCACCTATTCAAACCTATTCAGAAGGGACCAAACCTAGTCTTAATTCTCCTATCGGAAATCTACGACACTAGCTGAGCCACAATTGGATGAGGTCCAGTGCGGATTCCGAGCAAACCGAAGTACTCAAGACCTAATCTTCACACTCAGACAGCTGAGTGAAAAGGCCCTTGAGTATAAGAGTGAGATCCATCTTTGTTTCATAGATCTGGAAAAGGCGTTTGACAGGGTCCCCTGGAGCAAACTTTGGGACTGTTTGGCAAGGAAGAATATTCCAGCACCTCTGATTCATGCTATACAGAGCTTCTACAAGTCTTGCAGAAATTATGTGAGGACAGCAAACCATAAGTCAGAAGAGTTCAGGACCACCACTGGTGTAAGACAAGGTGATATCCTATCACCTTACCTCTTCATACTCCTTATGGACGATGTCATCAAGGCATGTAAGGAGAGAACAAGAAAGTATTCAGTGGGGTACTGGAAGATGAGACAGGTCTATATTTCGGAGCTGGCATTTGCTGATGATGTTGCCCTGATTGCTAAATCAGAGGCACATCTCCAATCCAACCTGCAAGTCTGGAAGGAAGAGCTGGAGAAGAGAGGGATGGTCATAAGCAGCTCTAAAACAAAATCCATGGTGATATCACGAGAAGAAAGAAAACATCAGATTAAGTTGGGAGAACAGGTCCTGCAGCAGGTCGACCACTTTAAATACCTCGGAGCTATTATAGACCGAAAGGGAGGCATCAAAGAAGAGTTGGCCACTCGAAAAGCAGCGGCTGGGAGACTTTTTCAGGCCATAAATCGTGGATTCCTCAGCAAGAAAGAGGTTGGTAAGAAAACGAAGATGGCTGTATACCGCTCCACCTATGTCCCAGTCTTGACATATGGATGCGAGTCGTGGGCAATGACTACAACCCACAAAAGCCAGATCCAAACCTCAGAAATGAGGTATCTGAGGAAAGTGGTTGAAGTAACAAGAAGAGACATGGTCCGCAACCAGACGATCCGTCAAGGCCTAAAATCCCATCCGCTGCAGACCCAAATAGAACAGTCCCAACTAAGATGGTTTGGCCATGTCTGCAGAATGGGAGAAGATCGGCTACCACGACAAGCATGGGAAACAAAGAGCCAGGGATCCAGACCTCCAGGACGACCCAGAGTCCGCTGGGAGGACAACATTAGACAATCTTTGAAGGACCGAGGACTAGAATGGAACCAGGCCAGGAAGAAGACAGCTGATAGAATGGTCTGGCGCTCTCTCTTCCAAACCTCTACACCTCACGGTAGAAGGGGAACGACTAAGTAAGTAAGTAAGATATTTAATTGACTTTCACCTGTCAAAAGTCATATGTATTGTAAGAACAGCCTCAGACCTTCACCTCCCCAATTACTATATATTAACTTTTGTTCGTGTTAAATATTGTTTGACTACATTATGCAGTTCCCTAGGTCTGGCTTTTCTCAACACCTCTTCTATATTTATAGGTAAATTTGATGCCTGCAAATAATCTAATATTGGGATTCTCATTTCTTCATACCTCTTACATTTTAATATGAAATGTTCTATATTCTTATCCTGAAGACATCCTGCACAGCAAGGTTCTTCTATTCTGAAATAGCCTTTTCCCAGCTGTAATCTGAGAAGTTTCTTATTATTGGGAATTTTCAATTCCCTAAATATCTGACATTTTCTTGTTGGAGCCTTGAACATCCTATATGCATGTCTTCCTTTCAGATTTTTATCCCACTCTGCTTTCCATTCGTCTGTTATTAATTCTGTAATTAAGCTCCTAATCTCTGATTTACTCATCCCTACATTTATTAGGTTTTTATCAGATCTAACCTTCTTCTATATGGTGCGAAGGTCAATGACTGCAAGGACCACTCCCGGAAACGTGAACCAAAGACGGTCATGCGCTCTTGTAGTAGTGATGTCTGTGCCAGTTTATTTACGTCATGACGTTATGAGTCCCAAACAAAACCATCTTTAGCCTCCTTTTAGATGCATAATGGATGATTGATAAGGGGAACAAACATTTTGTTCTATGCTTGTACACGAGGTTATCAAACATGATCTATACGGATTAACGATTATCAAAAATAGTTGAAACGAATAGATTTCGATTTCTAGTTGTTGATATTTAAATGTGTAAATAAAACTAAAACCTTCAGCGCTATTTTCCAAGATTATACCACTTCTAATTAAATTTCCAGAGCAATACTAAATTATTAGCAACCTATATATAACCTACAAGTTATTCATGCAATAGTTCAGTTGAAAATATACTGTATACAGATATCGGGACACTTATTTGTTGAAACAGACGCTGAATAAATAGAATTTCTACTTTAGTTAAAATAAAATTTGAAAGTTAGGGTAGCCCCCATAGCGGAAGCTACCGTAGAGAGTGAAGTATTAAAGACTTCATCGTACTAGTCTCAGCTTTTTAGGTAGGGTGACTAGTTCCCTTCCTCGCTATCTTTGCCTTCCTTAACTCAAGAGCAGAGTCAGATGCCTGTTTACAGCTGTGTAGATTGAAGCGTGAGGCTACCACGTTGTCACGGGATTGCCTCCCCTGCTCTGCAGTGATAGTCCAACATTGGCCCAAAGAGAAGAAGACTGGTAAGACACAGGTGAAATGAAGAGCACGGTCATTTTGTCACACAGGTTTCGATACCTGGACTCTGGTGACTGTGCCACTAGAAGTAATAGTACACATACATAAAACAAGGAACAGTTAACAGCACGACAATTACTAAAAGAGGCGTTTTTTTTAATTGTTTAATATAAAATGTTGCTTTGCTTTGGCGAGGTGCTCTGTTCAACCTAGACACAAGGTCTGTTGGTTTATATTAGGGCGCATGTTCAAATATAAAAGACCTTGTGGTCTGGTGTTCATAAATGAGGTGAAGGTTATCATCTATATAAAGACAGGTAATACACAATGGCATGTCAAGAGGAAGAGAACTATATAGATATTTAAGAGGTTCAAACCTGCTACGCCAATTGAAAACATCTTCTCGCAAGAAAAAAAGAAAGATACAGGTTTAGCAGCCACATATATTATCATTATTAACATTTACTTTTTTCTGTTATAGGGAGCATGGAGCCTTCACTGCTGCTGTTAGGTTGATGAAAAATGGTGAGTTTAGATGTTCTTAATTTTTACTTTTTAATGACCGCCCCAGCATGAGTAAAACCTGAGTGGATAACATCAGGAGTGAAGAACTATTTAGTAATTGCGAACAAGATGGTGTGGGTTCAATTTACAGTGCAGAAAAATCAACAGAAGAGCGACACTTGCAACTCATGACACACGTGGGCCATACCCCCTCCCCCCAAGACAGTCTACAAGTTAATATACCAATATGCTTGTCTGACAGCTGGATATTTTATGATAGTCATCTTGCCTCCCGCTGTAATTGTCTGTATAGAATTTCAAATGGCTTTCTGAATTTGAGCTTTAAATTAATACTTAAAACGCTTTAGCTCCCCAAGGAGCATAGGCAACAAACACATACCAACTACCCCTGTCATGTGCCATCAGCTCAAGGTCTTCCAACGTTTTCCTCGTTTTTTTTTTCATGTCTGTGTCCAGTTCTCTTCTCCGTGTGTTCTTTGGCTTGTCTCTGTTTCTCTTCTCCGTGTGTTCTTTGGCTTGTCTCTATTTCTCTTCTCCGTGTGTTCTTTGGCTTGTCGCTATTTCTCTTCTCCGTGTGTTCTTTGGCTTGTCTCTATTTCTCTTCTCCGTGTGTTCTTTGGCTTGTCTCTTTCTCTTAGTCTGCGGATTCCAGAACAACAGTGTATGGTAATATCTGGTATAAACTTTTAATTAAAAACAACATATATTACCCTGGTATCTCCAACTTGTACCATAAACCCGTCTCGGGTTATAATTTACAGACGTCTGGCTCAAGAAGACTTCCGAATGATATTGGGCCACTGGTTATGAGGCCGTCTTACAGGTAGTCAGGGTATTAATATTTTTAATTAAAAACAACATATATTACCCTGAATTTGTCGTGCTGCACCATATGGTTCTGTGCGCATTATGGTGCCGAAAAACCGATAAAATAATGCGTCATTTTTATTTTCTATTCTTGATAGCTAACAGGCAATCCTCTGTAAGATCAGATAAGTAGACCTCGCTGGAACGGAGACTTCAATTTTAGCAGTCTCATTTTGTCTGCAGAGAAATGTTCGTGTTAAAAGCTCGTTTTATTTCATGATAAAAGTAATCAAGCTTTGCTGTTGACATTTCTATTTACAGCAATCGGTGTTTCTAGTACATTCTGGAGTATTCCCATAGGACCAGCATAAAATAACGTTGACACGACCCGTGCGTTAGGCCAATACAAGCCTACGCAGTTTCCAAAACATCTCCCAGTGCTGAAGCATTCAAATTAATGAAATGAGATTCCTAATGTTTCGCATATCAACTCTTCCATAATTTATAGCTTTCATTGTAACTGGTAATATGTAATGCATAGCGCTATTGTTATTTCTCGACGCTTATGTGAGTCTACTTTGTCCAGTGAGACATAGATTCCAAAAGGTGCCAAGTTGTAAACATTTTGTGAGAATCAAATCCCGTGGCAGAAACAAATGGAAGTATTTACCTTATTGTTTTTATGCCACTTGTAGGAAAGCTTGAATATATTTTGACAACATGAAAAATATATAGAAGACAACAAAGAGAGAAGGTATTATCAGAGGCGTCCCTAAAATAGTTGGTACCATGGGCGGATCCTACCTTTGGTACCCCCGGGTCGTAAAGAAACACACTAGTAAGTATATTTTTTACATTAAGTACTATCGCAATAGTGTACGATGGCACCCCCTTCCTGGCTGTCACCCGAGGCGGACCACCCCCTCACACCCCGTTTAGTATGCCACTGGGTACTACATAGTCTGACATTGTGGCATCGAAAGAAGTCAACAACAGAATTAATAAACAGCTCTAGGGACATCAAGGTTGTGGAGGAACATATTCACCGACGCCAGCTAACATGGCACTTGAAGAAGAAGCTCCATGTCAACTTGTAATCTAGCCAGCGGGGTGTAAAATTTCTTTCTTTCCCACGCTGTAAAGTGTCAATCTGTAAAGATGTGTACATAGTTGTTGAGATCAGGCATGCTCCAGTCTACCCAGCTGTAAATGGGTAACTCACCCTAGTCCTAAGTTAGGGAAGGCAAAGGCAGCTGTAAACAGTAGTTTCCCTCTAAGGCTCCAGGGGAAGCAGGCCCTAAACTTGGTCACTTCAACCGACGCAGGATGGTGTAGATATGGGTAGAAGTGTAGACTGTGATTAACGCGAATGGTGTACTGTTCGTGTGCTGACCAATATAATCACTCATACACGTGTCTACAAGGCACCAATGCAGACTGCTGGAATCTTTGTTTACACAGTTTATTGAGACGCACACACTGGGACATAACGAGTAAATCATGGGTAGGTTGACATATCAATTTGCAGGCATACATAGCAGATCCGAAGTCATGACACATTTATAAATAATGGGTAGTACATCAAAAGTTCAATGTCATGATACATTATGGCCGCATCCCCTATCTGACTAAACGCGTCAGTGAAGGCGGATCGGTAAGTAACAAAAGTTGCTTGACGTCCATAGTTTGTAGTATATTATGAAACCACGAAAAGGGGGTTTCTATCAAGATTGAGATCTCCTTGTCACTGTCCGAGTAATAAGATACATGCCCCGTTCTTTGGACAGTGATACTAAAGTATGATGACAGGAATTTAACATGGCCGCCTTCCTGAGTTGTCGCTCACTCGCTCACAGGAGGATATATTTATAAGCCAAAGTTAATTTGCAATACATATGCATAATTTCATAAAGTTCCTCCATACAGATCTACAGTAATCCAGTTACCTCACGTAGACATAATTATAGTATGGAGCCCGTCATCTCCGTCGATACAAACTTGACCCTAGCGTTGCGAAGCACAAAATTCCAGCTAGGTCTAACCGACCTGAGATCATCAATAACAGGGACTGGCATTACATGGAGTCCGAATCATACATGGTACCGTACCTTAGGAGAGTCTCTAACACAAACTCTAGTAGAGGAACAATCTCCTATAGAAGGAAAACCACTTCATAAATCATTTTTCCTTAAGAATCTGCCAGCCCTAGAAAAGGCGTACCCGCCATTGTCACGGTACATCGGAACTCATCACGACTAGACAAGACAACTCATACTTCCGCTAGAGCGGAATAACAAGAATCTAGTCCTGCCTACCCATCAAAAATATACAATATAGGACTGATTCTACTTGTACTAATAATATGTAATACATATGAATTCAGGCCATAAACATAATAAGCAAATTAATCTATTTTCTGGCCCTAAGAAATAGGTACAGGCATGAGAGCAAAATCCATGCGCCGGATCAATATCAAGAACGATTACTTCCTATAATCAAAAGTGTGAATCAAACATGGATTCTCTCGCTTTTACCATAGACAGCATTTTCATACACAAATGAATGAATGTCTATATTTTTCCCATATTAAATAGCCATATCGATTTTTTGTAATATGTGCGTCAAAATATGCACGCAACAGATTACCACACCCCTGGGGAAAAAAAATGTTACTTTTTTTTTTTTTTTAAATACATCTAGGAGCAACATACAATAGGCTCACAACGCACCAATAACAATGCGCAGATGATAAGCATAAGTTTTTTTGACCTTAGAGAAGGTACTTCTCTAAGTATTAATATTTCCAGAGAGGTGTCACCAACGCATACTACAATATTAGCAATGACACAATTTCACATTAGTTTATACATAAATTTCATCTAAGATATCTTAACATCATGATCTTCAAAGACGAAAAACATTGAAAGATCAGCGGTGAATAAATATCAATGAACCGCTAAGTAGTGTTACAATCAATATATGATATATTACATATGTGTACACATTTCAACATAGAAACAACTGTATCAAAGTATAACAGTTATGAATCCTGTGGGCATCTAGACAAAATATCTGCCATCACATTTTCTGACCCACGGATAGCTCGCACCGAAAAATGAAATGGCTGTAGAGCAATCGCATATCGCGTTGATCTTGCGCTCTTCAGATTTTTACTCTGAATAGCCGTAAGAGCTTTCTGGTCAGTTTCCACAATGAAATGCGCGCCCAGAAGAAATCTTTGCAGTTTAAGGATTGACCAAACCATAGCCAATAATTCACGGTCTAGGACCGAGTAATTCTTCTCTGCGGCATTTAATTTCCGAGAAATATACATCACAGGATGCAGAGTTCCAGAGTACTCTTGCATTAGTGCTGCTCCAATCCCGGTGGATGAAGCGTCACTACGAAGAATAAATGTCTTATCCTTAGAAGGCAATACTAGGATAGGTGAAGTAGAAAACATAGTTTTAACCTTATCCAAAGAGGATTGACATTCTTGAGTCCAATGGACTACATTAGGAGACCCTTTCTTTAGCAAGGAAGAAAGAGGTGACATAATGGAGGACAGATTCGGAATGAATCGTCCATAAAATTGTATTAGACCTAAGAGACTTCGCACTTGCTTTTTAGTCTTAGGAATAGAAATGTTAAGTATCTTACTTGTATTATGGTCTTCTGTTTTTAGGAACCCATGACCAACACGGTGTCCTAAGAAAGATATTTCGCTAAAACCAATACATGCTTTCGATGGTTTCGCTGTCAGGTTATGCTCGCGTAAGATAGACAATAGTTCATTTATCCCATTATAGTGATCGTTCCAAGTATCACTGACGTGTTCGGATAATGGAACTTGCCAATATCCCTTAGACAAATCGAGTTTAGTAAAGAAATGAGAATTCGATAGTCTCGTAAGTAGCTCTTCTAGTAAAGGCATAGGTTCAGCATCAAATTTAGTCACATGATTCAATTTGCGATAATCCACGCAAAGACGTATGTTATTGTCTTTTTTTCGTACAATAACCATCGGCGAAGAATATGCTGATGTGGATGGTTCAATAATTTTTAACTCTATCATCTCATCTAACTCTTTCTCTACCTGTGCTTGAAAATGTATCGGGATAGGATACGGTCTGACTCTTATAGGACTATGGTCAGTAAGAATAATGTCATGTTGAATGACATCAGTTTGACCAGGAATGTCAGTAAGGACATCCTGAAATTGTTCTAACATAGTAGAAACTTGTTTCTGCTCTCCTGGAGATAATTCTGGAGAAATTGCAACATCTTTCCATGATTCATTAGAGTGAAGAGGAATCATTGGAAAAGGTAAATTTACATCCGAGAAACTCGTTTCCTCATCCTGTATTACTGACAGAGATGAGTATTGTCCATGTTGGACTGGAAAATCGTCCGTTGCCTGGAAAACAGGTTGTAAATAATCAGGACGTTCATGGAATTCCGTGAGCATGTTGATGTGGAAGGTTTTACGCTTCCCGTCAATATCGACGATATAGTCAACATCGGAAACTTTTGATATTATATCGTACGGACCTTTCCAAGAAATAAGAAGTCTATTTTCCCTACAAGGTAGCAAGACAAATGCTTTGTCACCTGGACAAAGTTGTCGCAAGCATCTCTTTTTATTGGCAAATTCCCTTGCCTTCTGTTTCGCAAATTCAGAAGAAGCAGTTGCCAATTTGCATGCTTCAATAATCTTGTGTCTAAGTGCGATGACATATTCATAAGAGGATTTTGTGTCATCGACAATATTATCAGCAGTTATAAGATCATGAAGTAAGGACATAGGACCTCGCGGTTTCGCGCCAAAGACAAGTTCAAAGGGAGAAAATCCTGTATGTTCGTTGGCGACCTCTCTATATGCAAAGAGAGCCGCGGGTAAAACCCTATCCCAATCCTGAGGATGATCTTCTGTTATCTTACCTAGTAGGTTTTTCAGAGTTCTATTCAAACGTTCCACCATCCCATTGGACATAGGATGATAAATACTACTCAGCGATCTCTCTATCTTAAGAGTCGACATTACTTGAGACATGGTATCCGATATGAGTTGGGTACCATGGTCGGATAATATTTCTGCTGGAAACCCCAGACGAGAAAATATTAACCAAAGAGCATCTGCGACATCAGCAGTGGTTATGCTCTTTAGAGGAACAGCCTCCGGCCAACGTGTGCACATATCAACACACGTCAAAATAAATTGGTGTCCTCTAGCAGACTTTATCTTATATGGACCAATGATGTCTATCGCCATTTTTTGAAATGGTCGAATGGGAATGTCTGCAGCCTGAATAGGTGCATCATGGCGTGGACCTCTGGATTTAATCTCTTGACATACTTTACAAGATCGACAATAGATTCGTATGTCCTTATTCACAGCAGGCCAAAAGAAAGATTCAAGAACTCTAGCTTTAGTACTGGAAAAACCCATATGTCCAGCACACTGCGAATCATGAGCGTGCTGTAAGATTTTAACTCTCATATTTTTAGGCACAAGGATTTGAGAAAGAATGGACTTAGCGGAGTCTTGTACCATACGTACAAGTACGCCATTCCTCATCGTAATCCAAGATTTACGATTTGTATCCTTATTCGGATCACCTTTTGTTGACAGAGTAAAGAATTTCTTTAGAGTAGGATCATCTTCCTGCTGTTTGATAAAGGAATCATGGGAAATCTCCAAGGGATCATCTTGGATCTGCGCATCATTATCTTCAGAATGTGAAGATTGTGGCATATTAAGAGCTTGAGCCCTAGTGATTACTGCATTAGCAGATTGCATATTAACATTTTCCCAATTAGAAATTTGCTGTGGAGTGCATTCTTTCACTCCATGAATGCGACCGATGATAAGATCAGCGATCGGATTCGGCAAGAGACATGCTTGCACCTCTCCTGTAAAGAAAGGCGTAGCAATATTGATAATGGCAGTGGAGTACTTCTCCAATGTGCCACCAAATGTTACACATTTGACTATATTGCCTGTAGCTCAAGAAGGATTTACGAGTGATTGCCTCACTCCAATGGTAGTGCACCCCGAATCGAAAAGAATTGATACCGGAGTACCATCTATTAAGCCCCTATTAAAGACAAGAGCACCCCTTCCATTATGCGCGATTGACGCATGGAGCGCGGGAAGCGGGTGACCGCAGCTTAAAGTAGACACTGTGGTTGGATCGAATAATGTTTTGCATTGCGAACACTCAGATGCTCTAGCAAAATCGAAAGCGGAATTTGCTACACTATTGGAGTCTTTTTTATCATTATTCTGATTACCGGTGTCATGGAACTCCTGTTGTGCAGAGTTAGCCTGGTAATACGATTTACCATGTCTTTTGTGTTGTGATCTACCTCGGTTATAATTGTCTCTATAATTATTATTTCCCCTTTTATAACCCCTATTTGGGTTTGAATCATAATATTCATGATCATAATCATCACGCTCATTATACTGAGTATCCCTGTAATATTGGTTCTTTTCTCTCCATGAAGAACTTGGGTAGTTCCTATAGCTACTCCCCTTTCGAGAATGTCTAAAATTATGGGTACCCCTCGCGTGTCGAGGACCATCAGGCCGATTCCAGTTCTTCAAAGAAGAACTCTGATTTGAGTGGTTATCTTGGTTTTGATACTTATTCCAATTAACCTTTTTATCAAATTTATTTTTAGCTCCTTGGAATTTGTGTGAGTAATTCTGATTATATTCTGTTGCCGAAGCAACTGGCATACTCTCTTTAATGTTAGAGTTACTAAGAATCATGTCAGGGTGTGCCGTGGCATAATGGTCACAATATTCTTCCATTTGCTTTAATGTACTAGGTTTACGCTCATGTAAGAACTCTAGGAATGATTTATTTACAGAAGACATGACCTTGTCTCTTAGCAATAAATCCGTAAGACCATCAAATGTTTTCTCTGTTTTGGATAATTCAATCCATCGTGAAAGTGTAATTCGTGCTTTTGAGATGAATTCTGAGAATTCTACACCTACTTCAGGTCTCATTGTGTTAAACAAAAGACGATAACCTTCCTCAGACAGCTGATATCTCTTTATCAAAGCTGCCCTAACAGCATCATAATTATCCTTGTCGGCCTCTTCAACAAAATATAACTTACTCAGAGAGTCCCCTTTTAGATTTTCAGACAACTGATTCACATACTGTGATTTGTCAACATTATGAGCTCGACAAGCCCTTTCAAATCTAGAAAGCCAAAATGTTATGTCATCACTGGCAGAGTTGAACGCTGGTACTTTGACCTTGTACACAAAGGGTTTACCATTACCACCAGATGCCTGATTAACATTACTCATACATGTCAATTTTAATTTCTCTAATTCAAACTCATGTTCTCTTATTGCTTTTCTCTCTTCTGCCTCTCTATCTAATCTTTTCTGTTCTGCAGCAGCTTCTAATTTTTTCTGTTCAGCTGCAACTTCTAATTTTTTTCTGTTCTGCATCAAATCTCCTTTCCTCCACTTGCATCTGCAATTTCTTTAGTTCAGCAGCAATATCAGCTTCTTTTTCTAATCTTTTTTCTTCAGCTAGAGCTTTTCTCTCTTCAGCAGCAGCTTCTCTTTCTAATCTTTTCTCTTCAGCCAGAGTTTTTTTCTCTTCAGCAGCAGCTTTTCTCTCCTCTGCAGCTAATGCTTTGTCATATTGAGCAACAGCCCATTGTTCTAAGTCTTTCCCAGTCTTCTCAAGGGATTTTCCTTGTGCAATAAAATAATCTAATGTAGACATCTTGTCTTCTTAAATCAGAAACCTGAAAAAGTAAATAAATTACCTTATTTCACTTTAATGGGAGACAAGTCTATACCATAGACTTAGTCTTAGTGAAAAACTTGTATGGTTTATAATAACCAATGATAACTTGAGTACCTGTGGACAACAATAACTGTATCTCAAATACTGTGGGAGACAAGCCTTACAAAGGTCTTGTATACCTCAATGTAATCAAAGATCACTTGGGTACCTGTGGAAATTAATCATAAAGTACTGATCTGTATTATACTATCAGTGTATACCACTATAACTTCTATGTCATATGTCAACTAAAGACATTACAAAGGACAAATAAGAAAAGACAATATGAACACATTTGCAGAGATCAAATTAAATTAAATAGGAGAAATGAAAAAAATGATCACAGAAACTGTGATGATAACTGCAATAAGATAACAAGACAAATAACGCCACAGTGTATAAACATAAGGGTGTAAAAAACTGAAATGAAAGGAAAGATGAGACCTACAATTATACAAACAAATTAAACAAAAATAAAGAACAGAAAAAATGTTACAAATATAAATATGAAACAGTCGTCACAACTAACCAAATATTTGCAAACTATGTTGCATGCAAATTTCAATTAAGAAATTGCTCCCTATAGAACGCCAGAACAAGACCAATATTACTCGGTATTTCCTGTTCTAGTCACCTCCCATCCAGGCCCGCAAAGACATAACAATCACACATATAAACAGATAATATATAAACATAAATATATATAAATCATCAATGTGTGTATCATATCATGCAATGTGTTGACGTTGCAATGTATAGTACTGTATGCTCAGTTTTAATCAATTAGACTACCACTTTATTGAGTAATAGATTTGCATTCTAACTATTACACTGTCCAATTTTTTTTGAGCACATTAGAAGATCCACCGATGAAATTTGCACTATGTTCAACAATGCTCTTGTATTACAGCAGGATAAACAATCACTGGTTTAGAACACTGACTGTATTGTGCCAAATGTCAACAAGTGCTGACCCAGATATTGCTACACTTGTCAGAACAGGTCAAGCTGACATTGATTGTATAGCTGTCCTACTGGTGTTGATGTGGTCAAACAAATGTTCTTGTAACTGTAAAATGTGATTCTCAACACAAGACTGCGTAGGCTAGACCCAGGGATCTGGCTCACCACTGTAAAATTTCTTTCTTTCCCACGCTGTAAAGTGTCAATCTGTAAAGATGTGTACATAGTTGTTGAGATCAGGCATGCTCCAGTCTACCCAGCTGTAAATGGGTAACTCACCCTAGTCCTAAGTTAGGGAAGGCAAAGGCAGCTGTAAACAGTAGTTTCCCTCTAAGGCTCCAGGGGAAGCAGGCCCTAAACTTGGTCGCTTCAACCGACGCAGGATGGTGTAGATATGGGTAGAAGTGTAGACTGTGATTAACGCGAATGGTGTACTGTTCGTGTGCTGACCAATATAATCACTCATACACGTGTCTACAAGGCACCAATGCAGACTGCTGGAATCTTTGTTTACACAGTTTATTGAGACGCACACACTGGGACATAACGAGTAAATCATGGGTAGGTTGACATATCAATTTGCAGGCATACATAGCAGATCCGAAGTCATGACACATTTATAAATAATGGGTAGTACATCAAAAGTTCAATGTCATGATACATTATGGCCGCATCCCCTATCTGACTAAACGCGTCAGTGAAGGCGGATCGGTAAGTAACAAAAGTTGCTTGATGTCCATAGTTTGTAGTATATTATGAAACCACGAAAAGGGGGTTTCTATCAAGATTGAGATCTCCTTGTCACTGTCCGAGTAATAAGATACATGCCCCGTTCTTTGGACAGTGATACTAAAGTATGATGACAGGAATTTAACATGGCCGCCTTCCTGAGTTGTCGCTCACAGGAGGATATATTTATAAGCCAAAGTTAATTTGCAATACATATGCATAATTTCATAAAGTTCCTCCATACAGATCTACAGTAAATAGTTACCTCACGTAGACATAATTATAGTATGCAGCCCGTCATCTCCGTCGATACAAACTTGACCCTAGCGTTGCGAAGCACAAAATTCCAGCTAGGTCTAACCGACCTGAGATCATCAATAACAGGGACTGGCATTACATGGAGTCCGAATCATACATGGTACCGTACCTTAGGAGAGTCTCTAACACAAACTCTAGTAGAGGAACAATCTCCTATAGAAGGAAAACCACTTCATAAATCATTTTTCCTTAAGAATCTGCCAGCCCTAGAAAAGGCGTACCCGCCATTGTCACGGTACATCGGAACTCATCACGACTAGACAAGACAACTCATACTTCCGCTAGAGCGGAATAACAAGAATCTAGTCCTGCCTACCCATCAAAAATATACAATATAGGACTGATTCTACTTGTACTAATAATATGTAATACATATGAATTCAGGCCATAAACATAATAAGCAAATTAATCTATTTTCTGGCCCTAAGAAATAGGTACAGGCATGAGAGCAAAATCCATGCGCCGGATCAATATCAAGAACGATTACTTCCTATAATCAAAAGTGTGAATCAAACATGGATTCTCTCGCTTTTACCATAGACAGCATTTTCATACACAAATGAATGAATGTCTATATTTTTCCCATATTAAATAGCCATATCGATTTTTGTAATATGTGCGTCAAAATATGCACGCAACACGGGGTTTGAACATAATTCTTCCTTTACCACACATAAGGTGGTTGAAGCCACAGCCATAGAACAAGGACACGAAGAAGTCAAGGTCAGTCGAACAATCATAATATGTCTCACCCTCAACGCGACTCTAATATTTTTATCGTGTTGCTTGTTCCAATCTCATTCGCCAGTTTAACGGTATTTACTTTGAAAGGACACTCTATAACAGCGTTACAAGAGGGTGCAATCTGATCATCAGTAGCAGCCCCCCGCCCCCATCAAGTGTTTCGGTCCCTTAATCTTCTTTACACTCTAAAGGAGGAGGGGGGGGCACTTGGGTCATGACTCCCAAGTGTCAGATTCCTGTTGTGTTTTCCAGCCTGCGCTGAGAATGGAACCCATTCCATCGTGGTTGCGACTTTCAATTTCACTCCTGGTCTTATCCATGCTGTCAGCGTGAGGCAGAAGTGACCAGAAGTGGCAGACTTTCATAAATGGGTGCTTGTATACAACAGAAATACTGAAATAGTATGTGAGAAGAAGACGTTGGTGGTCGATAGGACACACACATTGAGGAAATCTAATAATAACATATAAGGAAGTTTTTGTTCTTGAATCCCCGTGGTAAGAGAGGTCGAGGGAGACTGAAAAATACACGCAGAAGGGAGCTGGACATAGACATAAAGGGATGAAGAAGACATGGACAAACTTTGAACGGATGGCACAGGATAGGAATCTTCCATAGCTAGCTGAGTGTCAAATAGGAATCGTCCATAGATAGCTGAGTGTCAAATAGGAATCTTCCATAGATGGTTGAGTGTCAAATAGGAATCTTACATAGATAGTTGAGTGTCAAATAGGAATCTTCCATAGATAGTTGAGTGTCAAATAGGAATCTTCCATAGATAGCTGAGTGTCAAATAGGAATCTTCCATAGATAGTTGAGTGTCAAATAGGAATCTTCCATAGCTACCTGAGTGTCAAATAGGAATCTTCCATAGCTAGCTGAGTGTCAAATAGGAATCTTCTATAGATAGCTGAGTGTCAAATAGGAATCTTCCATAGCTAGCTGAGTGTCAAATAGGAATCTTCCATAGATAGCTGAGTGTCAAATAGGAATCTTCCATAGATAGCTGAGTGTCAAATAGGAATCTTCCATAGATAACTGAGTGTCAAATAGGAATCTTCCATAGATAGTTGAGTGTCAAATAGGAATCTTCTATAGATAGTTGAGTGTCAAATAGGAATCTTCCATAGATAGCTGAGTGTCAAATAGGAATCTTCCATAGCTAGCTGAGTGTCAAATAGGAATCTTCCATAGATAGCTGAGTGTCAAATAGGAATCTTCCATAGCTAGCTGAGTGTCAAATAGGAATCTTCCATAGATAGCTGAGTGTCAAATAGGAATCTTCCATAGATAGCTGAGTGTCAAATAGGAATCTTCCATAGATAGCTGAGTGTCAAATAGGAATCTTCCATAGATAGCTGAGTGTCAAATAGGAATCTTCCATAGATAGCTGAGTGTCAAATAGGAATCTTCCATAGATAGCTGAGTGTCAAATAGGAATCTTCCATAGATAGCTGAGTGTCAAATAGGAATCTTCCATAGATAGCTGAGTGTCAAATAGGAATCTTCCATAGATAGCTGAGTGTCAAATAGGAATCTTCCATAGATAGCTGAGTGTCAAATAGGAATCTTCCATAGATAGCTGAGTGTCAAATAGGAATCTTCCATAGATAGCTGAGTGTCAAATAGGAATCTTCCATAGATAGCTGAGTGTCAAATAGGAATCTTCCATAGATAGCTGAGTGTCAAATAGAAATCTTCCATAGATAGCTGAGTGTCAAATAGGAATCTTCCATAGATAGCTGAGTGTCAAATAGGAATCTTCCATAGATAGCTGAGTGTCAAATAGGAATCTTCCATAGATAGCTGAGTGTCAAATAGGAATCTTCCATAGATAGCTGAGTGTCAAATAGGAATCTTCCATAGATAGCTGAGTGTCAAATAGGAATCTTCCATAGATAGCTGAGTGTCAAATAGGAATCTTCCATAGATAGCTGAGTGTCAAATAGGAATCTTCCATAGATAGCTGAGTGTCAAATAGGAATCTTCCATAGATAGCTGAGTGTCAAATAGGAATCTTCCATAGATAGCTGAGTGTCAAATAGGAATCTTCCATAGATAGCTGAGTGTCAAATAGGAATCTTCCATAGATAGCTGAGTGTCAAATAGGAATCTTCCATAGATAGCTGAGTGTCAAATAGGAATCTTCCATAGATAGCTGAGTGTCAAATAGGAATCTTCCATAGATAGCTGAGTGTCAAATAGGAATCTTCCATAGATAGCTGAGTGTCAAATAGGAATCTTCCATAGATAGCTGAGTGTCAAATAGGAATCTTCCATAGATAGCTGTGTGTCAAATAGGAATCTTCCATAGATAGCTGAGTGGCAAATAAGAATCTTCCATAGATAGCTGAGTGTCAAATAAGAATCTTCCATAGATAGCTGAGTGTCAAATAGGAATCTTCCATAGATAGCTGAGTGTCAAATAGGAATCTTCCATAGATAGCTGAGTGTCAAATAGGAATCTTCCATAGATAGCTGAGTGTCAAATAGGAATCTTCCATAGATAGCTGAGTGTCAAATAGGAATCTTCCATAGATAGCTGAGTGTCAAATAGGAATCTTCCATAGATAGCTGAGTGGCAAATAGGAATCTTCCATAGATAGCTGAGTGGCAAATAGGAATCTTCCATAGATAGCTGAGTGGCAAATAGGAATCTTCCATAGATAGCTGAGTGGCAAATAGGAATCTTCCATAGATAGCTGAGTGGCAAATAGGAATCTTCCATAGATAGCTGAGTAGTTGTGATTTTCGATTCATTGTTTACACTTTCTTCATTCAATTCTTGTCATGTCTGGGCTTCATGGACCATCTTTACTGATTATTGTAATCACTGACTTTCGTTTGAACCCATATTGACTCCTGGATCTGTAGAGTGAAAGGTTGTTTACTGTGCGTAACACACTTCCGACCAGACAGTGAATGGGAGCTTTTGATTAATAATTAAACAACGCTGTGATGGCCACGGTCAGTTGTCTTATCACTGATAGTGTTTTCTGTCTGGCCGGGTTGTTGCTTGACAATAACAGACTTGTTGTAGGCATTAGTTACGATAAGTTGTCAATCTGGAAAGATATTATCAGTGATAGGTCTTTGAAGTGGTGGTTGAAAGCATGATCGATATCTACGAAAGAGCTATAACTAAAAACCAATCTGAGAAAATTATTACTTCAGTTATGACGTCAAGTCGAAAACGAGCTTTATAAAATCGCAAAACTACAGCAGGTGAAGACAGGTGAGACAATGGAATAATACAGCAGGCATAAACATTTCAATAGTTTACAAACATGCAAACCCCACCTTGAAAAACAGTGGTAATGCAGAAGCCAAGAAATAGTTTCTCAGATATTCTCTATCAGTCATAACTGCACTGAGAAAAGGTAGTCCCATAGCAGATACTGCCGTGGGCATTGAAGTGTTAGAGAGGCACTATACTAGGTCCAGCATCGTGTGGTCGGGTGGCCAATCCCTTCCTCGCTGCCTTCTTCTTCTCTATCTCAGAGTCAGGTATCCATTCACAGCTGGGTGGACTGGAACGTGACGTATCCGTGTTTCGAACTCAGCACCTTTGCCGTGAGAGGCTAGCGCTGTAACAACTCCGCCAATCTGACGCTCATAATTGCACCTTGGAACCATAAAAACAACGAAGTAGACAGTCTGACAAAGCATTCAGTGAAGCATTTTTCACGTGAAGGAACAGCTGATCGTGAATCATGGCAGCATATATGGAAACGAGAGAACAGATTTATTCCAAGCAAAGAAGAAAACCAACATCAAAGAGAGGACCCGACTGTCATAAGAGATTTTGATGTTACTAATTATAGGCTATCCTGGACAAATAGATGTATCAGAGGATACCAGGATAGTGCCAGATAAGAGACTGGTCTCATAAGAAATACCCCCTTCTCTGAAAAGAGCAAGGGTGTATAAGACAATCAAGGTGAGGTAAAGCTATGTAAGTTCCCAGAGTAAGGAATGATGATGATGAAATTCTCTGGGTCCCTATCGGCTACCCCTTGAGATCTCACCAAGAGTAGGATATCTGTGTGGTGTTATTTGGCAAAGTGTCTAGGGTAATGTATTCTAACAGTTTTAAATTTCAAACAGAACTTAAACTTTAATGAAAAGTAAGTAAGCAAGACTGTCTGAACATATATATACAATTTAATGGTACTGAACCTCAATCTTTTTGGGTCAGCGCTTTTCTTTTCAAAATCACAAAACTTTATATTTACATGAGAAAATAAATAACTTGGAAATTCTGCTCCATTATTATAACTTGGTCACAATAAAATCTGCACACACAGAGTTCCAGTTAAAACTAATTCTACTGCTGTTGGGTCTACACTACAGGGTCTGCTATTGTCATCATTCTAAATGGTAAGTTTTATATGGTGGAAGAGCTTTGGATGAGTCATCATTTGCCTTACTAAAGGACTTATCTTTATTATTGTACTGCTGATGTTCTAATGATAATAGTCAGGAGCACCAACATGTGACTCCTGACTGAAGATAAGGGGTTTAGCTCCACTTGTATTCGGAGCAATCAACTCCCACACGCTCCTCTTCTTAGTAATGCAGCCACGAGGTAAAGGCCTGATACAACCTGGAATAAGAAGGACAATCCATCCTATGTAGAGCCTGTCTCTATCAATTTCACTCCTAATCAATACTAAAACTTACCAAACTCAGACATTTGTGCTAACAAGTCGCACCATACCTTAAATTCCGTTGTCTACAATCAGTTTCGTGTAACCACTCTTCTTCAGTGTTGATTCAAAGCCAATGTCCCTCATACATTGTTTGTCTTCCATACAATAATCATGGTGTGTACAATATAGCATGTGACCTGTTGATTACTTCATTCTAACATTCCCTACATGTTTTCATATGATATTTGAACAATGTGTCATTCCAGAAGCCAATACCAATTTATTAATTACTGAAATTTGTAAGGCCAATTGGCAACCATTTTACACATTTTTCACTCCGAATAAGCCTGCTATATGCACATTCCTACTTATGTCGTCGTGACACAACACATCTCCCGGCGGCAGTATCGAAAAAAATATGGCACACACACAGCCTGTTACTTAGGTTAATAAAATAGGCAAACAAAATTATCTGTCTTACCCTCAAAGAATATTCACACACACAAGCTGACAGGCAGAAAAGGGCTCTAGCACTGAGCTCGCAGTACAGACGGCAAAAGCTTGTCCGTCTGTCTCTTTCAGTATATGTCAGCTCGGCATGGAAGCTTATGGTTTAATGGCGGAACTTACAAGAAGTTGTTAATTTTTATCAAACTACACCCAACCAATCAGATGACGAGTTCAAAAAGTTAACTATTTCCTAGGCTATAGAATTGAGCAGTTTTAAGCGTGTTTGTCTAATCTGACCAAATTTGTGTATTATATATCTTAGTTATTTATGGACCGATTTTAATTATCAAAAGTGACAATTAAACGGCCAATTCCTCCCTATCGTTACATATACCTTTCCTTTAATTATTCTTCTGCATTTTCATCTGGGTAATTTTTAAGTAATTAAATGTGACCTTACCCTGATATGAAAATATCACTAAATTAAATTTTACTAAGTTAAGATAATATTTTTATGAGGGAACCTTTATGTTTATGTGTTAAGCAATATCAGCGCTATAATTCAAGATATCCCTTTCATTTTTATTATCTTTAGTTATGGAGAGAAAAATCAGAGGCACATCTCCAATTCAACCTGCAAGTCTGGAAGGAAGAGCTGGAGAAGAGAGGGATGGTCATAAGCAGCTCTAAAACAAAATCCATGGTGATATCACGAGAAGAAAGAAGACATCAGATTAAGCTGGGAGAACGGGTCCTGGAGCAGGTAGACCACTTTAAATACCTCGGAGCTATTATTGACCGAAAGGGAGGCATCAAAGAAGAGTTGGCCACTCGAAAAGCAGCAGCTGGGAGACTTTTTCAGGCCATAAATCGAGAATTCCTCAGCAAGAGAGAGGTTGGTAAGAAAACGAAGATGACTGTATACCGCTCCACCTATGTCCCAGTCTTGACATATGGATGCGAGTCATGGGCAATGACTACAACCCACAAAAGCCAGATCCAAACCTCAGAAATGAGGTATCTGAGGAAGGTGGTTGAAGTAACAAGAAGAGACATGGTACGCAACCAGACGATCCGTCAAGGCCTTAAATCCCACCCCCTGCAGACCCAAGTAGAACAGTCCCAACTAAGATGGTTTGGCCATGTCTGCAGAATGGGAGAAGATTGGCTACCACGACAAGCATGGGAAACAAAGAGCCAAGGATCCAGACCCCCAGGACGACCCAGAGTCCGCTGGGAGGACAACATTAGACAATCTTTGAAGGACTAGAATGGAACCAGGTCAGGAGGAAGACAGCCGATAGGATAGTCTGGCGCTCTCTCTTCCAAACCTCTACACCTCACGGTAGAAGGGGAACGACTAAGTAAGTAAGTTATGGAGAAATAAATTATCTAAGTTCGGTCAAAAACACAAAATAGGCATTATTTCCACTTCAACCAAAATTTTCTTGTCCTTACAAAGAGGTAACGATTTTATTGGTTGTTAAATTTTACTACGTTCTTCGATAAATATTGGGGTGGGTGGGTGTGTGGGGGTGGTAACGTTTAACTTGTTTCATAGAAAATTCAAATACTCTAGTTAAATTGTTGGCGGTAAATTTGACTAGGCCCTCAGACAAATTTCAAATACTGTAGTTATTTATAGATTTAGAAATACGATAGCTAGTTCGTTTTGAGCGGGGAATTTGAGCGTGTTGTCATACGGATTCACTTCACTACACCGACAACATACAAGGAAATTAAAGCAATAATACATAAATAGTTTCATATAAAATTTCCCAAGAAAACATCGGAGTTGGATGAAACAGAAGCAAACAACTTTACTCTTTTAACAATAATGGAATAATCAATAAAAGACCATGTCACAGAACCGACCAATGCCAACTGAAATACCGACTGGACAAAAGGACATGTGTCCACAACATAGGGAATATAGTGTGGAACAGATGCTGCAATATCTGTTTAACCCCCTTCATGTATATGCCTAATTGCTTTCTTGGAGTGTTTTTTTTTTTTTTTATGTGGTCTCCCTGCATTTGTCTTACCCTGTGGGTTCCAGAAGAACTGCCTTGTAATGTTGGCAGTTGGTTTTCTTAATGTATGTCCTATTTGTTACCAGTATTTTCTTCTCAAACCTTGCATTCTCACATGCAAATATGGTAACGGCGAAAGTGGATATACAACTTACCAAAAACGCAGAAGGTAGAAACAGAAGAATAGGTTCTTGGAAAAGTGGATTGACGAGATAGGACGACTGTCATGTCTGTCCTTTGTGTAATAGGATAGTAAATTACAAGGAGAGAAAGAGGTCAGACATAAGGAAGCGTCCATGAAGTGTGAACGAGAAGGCAGACAATCAGCCGTGCAGATAGCTGACGTATTCTGATACGACATTCTGCTGTTGTAATCTTCCAGACTCTAGAGATTGTGAGTGACGAAGTAGCCATTTCTATTACGGCCCAAAAGAGAAAAAAAAAAATGGATTTCGGGTGTGCATAGCATCCCAAATAGTAAAGCAAGTGGCTGGTACTTAACCATCATGTAAGTAAACAATCTACTCGTAAAGCACTTAAACACAAGCACTGCGGAACGGGTCGAACTAGCAGGGTTTAATATAATACAGGAAGTGAATTAACCCAGGATTAGCCAGCAGTCAGAGAACTACAGGTCTAAATTGAAACTATGACTTTAGAATTTTCGCAATTAACTACAGAAGATTGGGAATTTTAAAAATTCGTTACTGTTTTGTTGATTTCCTTCCTGGGTCATGAACTCTTACTTCTATTGAGCCATTCTCTTTTACAAAGATGTGACTCAAATGTGAATGTCTGGTGATCTGTCTTTGTAACAAAAATTTTTATATGTCTTTTACAAATGCTGTAATCTGTTTTGTTTATTTAATTTTTGTTTATAAATGTTGTATTCTATATATTAAAAATGGTGTAAAATGTCTTTTACAAATGTTGTAATCTGTTTTGTTTATTTAATTTCTGTTTACAAATTTCGTTTTCTATATATTAAAAATGGTGTAATATGTCTTTTACAAATGTTATAATCTGTTCTGTTTATTTAATTTTTGTTTACAAATGTTGTATTCTATATATTAAAAATGGTGTAAAATGTCTTTTGCAAATTTTGTAATCTGTTTTTTTTAATTTTTTTTAACGAATGTATTCTATCTGTTACAAATGTTGTAATCTGTCTTTTACAAATGTTTTAATCTTTTACAAATGTTGTCGCCAGTCTGTTACATACGTTGGATCCCGCAGAAAGTAGAGCTGATGGAGTCTTAAACTCTTAATTAGCAAGTGGAGAAAATTTGCCTGGACAATTTCTGTTTTTGTTGTCGCTGCCCTTTCTATATCTAGGTACATGTATTATAACTTTGAAACTGAAGTTCCCTTTTTCTCTATCTGACACATAGAGATATAAACATACAACCTTATTTATTTGACATCTCACTTTTTCCGTACTTAATTTAATTAATCTCTCTCCCTCTCTCTCTCTCTCTCTTGGAGAGAAAGGAAGGGCAGAATGTCAGACGGGCCTGCGTGCCCAATTCTCAACGCTTTGAAAATAAAGTAAGTTCGTTCGTTCGTTCGTTCGTTCTCTCTCTCTCTCTCTCTCTCTCTCTCTCTCTCTCTCTCTCTTTATCTCTCGCTCTCTCCTTCTCACCCTCCACTCTAATTTGCATTATTCTAATTATGTGCAACATTCAGCCGCCTCTCAGGATAACAAATAAGAAATAGCTACTCGTACATGCTCATTGGACATTCCTGTAGGTTACTTGCATGGTTGTTATTTCTGGTAACATATTAAGCGCGTGCAATATTACAGCTGCATGAATGGAGATAAAAGTCAGCACCATCTGTTGTCTGGGTTATAGTGATGTCACTCGCTCAACAAATGCTGGACTAGTGAAACAAAAAACAGCTCAGAAACTAGACTATTCTATCCCACAGTGGGTAAACGCACAACTAGGTAAACACTTGAATAGGAACACAACTACATGGGCAAGTGTTTCAATAATAAAACAGTAGTATCGGATTTGTCAGGCAGAAGCGAATTGCGCAACAACTAAATGTCGTGAAGGGAATTAATTTTTTTTTCTTTAAAATATTGCACAATGTTGCCGGCCCTGACTGTTAAATTTTAAATGTAGATGTAACACGCGCGCGCGTACAGTCACACACACGCGCGCCCGTGTACAGTCACACACACACATATTGTATATATATATATATATATATATGTGTGTATATATATATATATGTGTATAAGTGTGTATATATGTGTGTATATATATATATATGTGAGTGTGTATATGTATATGTGTGTGTATATATATGTGTGTGTATATATATGTGTGTGTGTGTATATATATATATATATGTGTGTATATATGTGTGTGTGTATATATATATATATAAGAACGAGAGGAAGATGATGAACCTTACAAAGAAAAGATCAAGAGATCACGTTCCTATCTCATACAGTTCATGTTATGATTTTGTTTAGTAGCCAGATCGAGAGTTTTCATTGGTAGTGCGGAAAAAGCACCTTTGATCCCGGGGATAACGCGATTTTAAATGTCGGCGGGTGAGGTCTAGTTTGAAATTTCCCTAGTTTAAACAGTCTTCTTTCCCCACAGTTACCTAACGATCTACCAAATTATTCATTAGGACTAGCGGTAGATCGGGATCGACTGGTTGTCGACCCCTGATATAGACTAAATGCATGTTAAACTATGCAACTATTGCACATCTACCTACTAACCTGTCTCTGTATGAAAAATTATATCGTTATTTATCTATATCTTTCTTTTTTCTTTGTTTCCTTGTTAGCTTTGTAAGGGGTATGGACGAACCACTGCAGATGACTGACTTCATTTTATAACAAGCCTACGCCTAAACACGTCGTATATGACTGCTCTTTTAGTGGTGGTTTCTATAGGGATTCATTGTGACGTCATGCATTTTCTACCCCAGACAGAACTACCTTTAAACGACAATTACTTTCTCGCTAACATGGTATCCTTTATATCTTTTTATATTTATATTATTTCCGCGTCTATTTTGATTTTTCACTTCCTTTATTTCTTGATAGTCGCCTTCTCTGAGTGATCATGTTATTATTTATTACCTACTAATCGTATTACCAGTATAAGTAAACAACATTATTATAAGTCATAATTAATAGCCCACTGATTCACATTTAGCAGAAAATCAATAAGAAAAAGCGTTTATAAGGGCACGTAAATTTTATATTAATAAAAGAACAGTCGACATGAAAGTAAAAAAATTTCTGGTTATTTGGTATTCAACTTCGATCGGGAAATGGGAGTAAACATCCATCATCATCCTTCTGCTCCCGGAGTAGTATAGGTCTTTAACAAATTCATTGATAAGGGTGGAATTAGGATGCCGTCAAATTACCACCTCTATCGACACCAGGTATTACAATGCAAGATGTGGGTGTCTTATCTGGTTTAGATTGTTGCTGTGTGTGTGTTGCAGTAGAACAGTTCAGGGTACACCACAGGCAACATGACGTGTAGAGTCATAGAAATGGTAACTTCGCTTTAGGTTTATACCATTTATTGCACGCCACAAAACAGTCATGATACTTATGTTATCATCGGCATAGTACAACGAATGCAGCATTCAAACTCATGTTAACTGACAGTCATGTAGAAGTCAATACTCAATAGTTGTATGGAAAACAAATATCATAGCGAAGCTTGATAAATAATACATATAACTTCTGCAACCGTGGTCAGCTGCAGATCCTTAATGTTCATAGACAATAATAATTATTCCTTCCTGATGCTAGCAGATCAGATGTATACAATACGTCCGTTTACTGTCTGCACGTGAGTAGCATACATGGATTACAGGTCAGCTCGACCTTTATAACCTTCCTAAGTCTAACCATCTGACTTGGACGTGATCTCTGATATAACGAATCCTGGAACACAGACAATAGTCTTGTTGGTCTAGAGCGACCCATAGATATATAACTAGTTCAGGTATAAAGATACCGGTGACTTAATCCTAGTCAAAGTACCTCTCCATTTTGAATCACACAGGCGAGCAAAAAAAGGCGACAAAATGACGAACCTCTAGATGATAGCCTAAAGTTCGATACAAGAGGAATTACCTTATTTCGGAAAATCAACCATGAACATATGCCTCCAGGCAGGCTTGAATAATACGGGGAAATAGTCTAGTTAGCTAACTAACTCACAAAGACAATGTATTTCCCTCAGAGAATCACAAGACGCAGTCGCGTCCGCTCGCTAATCAGTCCATTTCTCAACTCCCCGACCTGGGCGGAACAACAAAACGACAACCCAGTCGAGACATGCGCAGAGTGACAATCTCTGAGTCGCTGTTCACAATAAGACGATTCTAAGAACATTCGAGATAAAAGTCTTACACAGTCGCGCCTTTTTATGGACATGAACAGAAGCGTTAAGAAAGGTTTCAAACATCTACAACAGTTGACTGATACTACCAAATAAGGAGATATGGTCACGCTTCGTTCAAGACATTATAGACCGAACGTGTCTCTATACAAGAGGAGGTAAACTCATAAAAAATAGCAGTATCGATATATCGGGTTCTGTCCCTTTGACCATAAAATATATATAACATGCATTTCAGTCAAATAATGATCATACATACGAAAAACGATCATACAAAGACTTTGGAAAAAAGTAATTATTTGTGCGTAACATTACCGCACCCTCCCGGGAAAAAAAAAAAGAAAATGAAACATTTTTTTTTTTTAAATCCTGGAGCCGGAAAAATCTAGGCTCCTAACGCACGTATGATGCGCGGATATACCTAACAAAATAGCTCAACACTTGGAGCGAAACTGAGATCATATCCCAGGTCCTTAGAGAAAAATTTATCTAAGTATACGCGTATATATCCCAGGAAGGTGCCACCAACACAAACCACAATGCTGGCAACATCATAATAAAAGTCAAATTATTCTCATACCAATATATGAAATCAAATATATTATTATGATATCATACAATGTGTTGCAAATAGCGGTGTAATATATTAATATACCGCACTATTTTATTACATTATGTAATGCATCAGTAACTAATAAGTAATACATGTGTTGATCTTCGTTGACATAAAACATTCAATAGAAGAAGATGTGGACATCATCCGCTCCCAATCTAGGACAGGACTTGATATACTCAAAGTTCCACAATGGACACAATCTCGCATCTTCAATGATGTGCTGCGAAAATATCAATAACACAAATCTTAAAGACAACTGGTAAATCTCTCAATACAATCCTTAAAATAATTTATTTAAATGTGGCCGAGTGATCTTTTGGCCCGTATATCACTAACTAAGCCTTCTTAGATAATTACATGGTACAATGTTATAAATTCCCCCTCAAAAAAGTGAGAAAAAAAAAAATCTACTAACATGTCATTATAACATTGGACTGTATATCAGGAAATATATATATGACAGAAGAATCATGTGGAATCGTGTGGGCATCTGGACAGAATGTCCGCCATTACATTATCCGAACCACGGATAGCTCGAACCGAAAAATGAAATGGTTGAAGAGCTATGGCATAACGAGTGGACCTCGAGCTCTTCAAGTTTTTGCTCTGAATAGCAGTAAGCGCTTTCTGGTCGGTTTCCACAATGAAATGTGCGCCTAGAAGAAATCTTTGTAACTTCAGAATAGACCATACCATAGCCAATAACTCACGGTCTAAAACCGAGTAATTCTTTTCTGCAGCATTTAATTTCCTAGAGATATACATCACCGGATGCAGAGTATCAGAATACTCCTGCATTAGTGCTGCCCCAATCCCAGTTGACGAGGCGTCACTTCGAAGAACAAAAGTCTTCTCAATAGTAGGTAACCTAAGAATAGGTGGAGATGAAAATAGGTCTTTAACCTGGTCCAATGAGGATTGACATTCTTTTGACCAGCGGATCAAATTAGGCGACCCTTTCTTCAATAAAGTAGAAAGCGGTGCCATAATGGAGGACAGATTCGGAATGAATCGTCCGTAGAATTGGATCAAACCTAATAGACTCCTTACTTGTTTCTTTGTCTTAGGGACCGAAATGTTAAGTATTTTTGAAACATTGTGGTCCTCTGTCTTTAAAAGACCATGACCAACACGATGACCTAGGAAAGAAATCTCACTAAATCCTATAAAGGCTTTAGAGGGTTTTGCAGTCAAGTTATACTCGCGAAGAGTAGACAGTAATTCGTATAAACCCAAATAGTGATCTTCCCAGGAATCACTGAATAGACAGATATCATCTAGATATGCTATGACATCTGTACGATATGCGAGAATTCGCCGCATCATGCGTACGAATGTAGCAGGGGCGTTCATAAGACCAAAAGGCATGAAATTCCATTGGAATAAACCCCTAGGTGTAGAAAAAGCTGTAAAAGGTTTGGCACGTTCAGTTAGCGGGACTTGCCAATAACCTTTAGACAAATCTAGTTTGGTAAAGAATCTAGAATTAGAAAGTTTATTGAGTAGCTCTTCTAATGAAGGCATAGGTTCAGCGTCGAACTTCGTAACTTGGTTCAATTTGCGATAATCTACGCAAATGCGAATGTTATTATCCTTCTTTCGAACAATAACCATAGACGAAGAGTATGCTGAAGTGGATGGTTCAATGATTTCCAAACGTATCATTTCATCCAATTCTTTTTCGACTTGAGACTGGAAATGGATAGGTATTGGATAGGGTCTGACTCTGATAGGATTATGATCAGTTAGCACAATGTCATGTTCAATGACATGTGTGTGTCCCGGGATGTCTGTAAGAACATCCTGAAATGTTTGCAACATCGAAGAAACTTGTCGATGTTCCTCAGCGGAAAGATTTGGAGAAACGGTCACGTTTTTCCAAGATTCCGTAGAATAAAGTGGGACCATAGAAAGAGGAAGATTGACATCAGAAAAAGTAGTTTCCTCATCCTGTATAACTGACAGCGATGAGTATTGACCATGAGGTACTTGAGAATTGTCCGTTGCCTGGAAAATAGGCTGCAAATAGTCTGGTCTTTCATGAAATTCCGTGAGCATATTTATGTGGAAAGTTTTATGCTTTCCATCAATATCGACAACATAGTCGACATCAGAAATTTTGGAGACTATTGCATATGGACCTTTCCATGCAATTAGAAGTCTGTTCTCCCTTGAAGGAAGTAGGACGAGAGCTTTGTCACCTGGACAAAGTTGTCGTAGACATCTATTCTTATTCGCAAACTGCCTTGCCTTTTCTTTAGCAAATTCGGAAGACGAAGTTGCTAGTCTGCATGCCTCAATGATTTTTTTCCTAAGAGCAATGACGTACTCATAAGAAGACTGAGTCTCATCGCTAATATTATCGGCAGTGATTAGATCGTGAAGTAAAGACATAGGGCCGCGCGGTTGCGCGCCAAAGACAAGTTCAAAAGGGGAAAACCCCGTATGTTCATTGGGGACCTCTCTATACGCAAAGAGAGCCGCGGGTAAGACCCTGTCCCAATCCTGAGGATGATCCTCAGTTATTTTACCCAGTAAAGTTTTTAGAGTCCTATTTAAACGTTCGACCAACCCATTAGACATTGGGTGATAGATACTGCTGAGAGACCTTTTTATATGTAGCATAGACATTACCTGTGACATAGTGTCTGATATAAGTTGAGTGCCATGGTCTGACAATATTTCTCCGGGAAAACCCAAGCGAGAAAATATCAGCCAAAGAGCGTCTGCGATATCAGCAGTTGAGATGCTCTTGAGAGGTATTGCCTCTGGCCAACGTGTGCACATATCGACACATGTAAGAATAAATTGGTGCCCTCTAGCCGACTTAATTCTAAAAGGACCGATAATATCTATTGCCATTTTTTGAAAAGGGCGAATTGGAATGTCAGCAGCCTGAATAGGCGCAGCATGTCGTGGTCCTTTAGATTTGACCTCCTGACATACTTTGCAAGAGCGACAGTACATTCGTATGTCCTTGCTCACAAATGGCCAAAAGAAAGCCGCAAGAACCCTCGACTTTGTACGGGAAAAACCCATATGTCCAGCACATTGCGAGTCATGAGCATGTTGCAATATTTGCACCCTCATGCTCTTAGGCACAAGAATTTGTGAATGAGTGGATGTAGTCGAGTCTTGTACCATACGTACAAGTACGCCGTTCTTCATAGAAATCCAAGATTTTCTATTAGTATTTTGATTAGGATCACCTTTTTTTGCTAGAATGAAGAATTTTTGTAACGACGGATCTTCTTCTTGCAATTTGATAAATGAGTCACGTGTAATAGTCAAGTGACTATTTTGTTCATCTACTTCATCATTATTAGTTAATGAAGTTTGAGGTGGATCCAGAGCATGTGCTCTTGTGACCACCGTATTGGTAGCTTCAATGTTTTGCTCTTCCCAAACAGCAATCTGCTGTGGGGTACATTCCCTAACTCCGTGAATACGACCAATAATAAGGTCCGCAATAGGGTTTGGAAGTAGACACGCGTGGACCTCTCCCGTGAAGAAAGGAGTAGCAATATGTATTATGGCAGTAGGATATTTTTCCAACGTGCCACCAAATGTGACACATTTGATGACCTTTCCTGTAGCACAGAATGGATCTACAAGAGATTGCCTAACCCCGACAGTAGTACATCCAGAATCAAACAACACCGAGACTGGATTACTATTTACAAGCCCCTTATGTAATATAAGAGAACCTCTCCCATCATGAGCAACATTAGCAGGAAGAGCGGGCAAAGGATGACCACAGCTTAGAGTACTAATGGTTTTCGGATCAAATAAAGTACTGCATTGGATACATTTATTTGCCCTACCAAAGTCAAAAGATGAGCATCCGATAGCATTATGGTCTTTATCATTATTAACCTGTTTATCTGCTCCCTGAGATTCTTGTTGAACAGAGTTTGTCTGTTGATATCTTTTTCTCTTCTGTTGCGATCTACCGCGACCATTATTGCTTCTGCAATTATCATTAAAGTCCCTACTGTAATTTTTATCCTGGTTTGCGTTCCAGTTTCCATAACTGTCATTACCATCTCTATGCTGTTGAGAACCTCTATTATCTTGGTATTGAGGTCTCTGCAAATAATATTTTCCTCTATACCGATTACCTTTATGAAAATTTCTAAAGTTACCGGGAATAGAATACCGTGTAATATTAGGTTGTCTCCAGTTCTGGGAAGAAGAATCTCCCTGAAATTGATTACCATGGTTCTGGGCATAATTACGGTTACTCTTTTTATTGAAATTTTGCTGGCTACCCTGAAATTTACGCATAAAATTCGGGCCATAAGGTGCTGCCGAAGCAACTGGCAGACCTTCTTTTACCTTAGAGTTGCTAACGGTTATGTGAGGATGTGCAGTAACATACTGGCTACAGTATTCTTCCATTTCTTTTATATTTTTAGGCTTACGCTCATGAAGAAAAGAAAGAAAAGCTTCATTAACAGAAGACATAACCTTGTCTCTAAGAAGTAAGTCCATGAGGGCTTCAAATGTACTTTCTGTCTTAGAAAGCTCAACCCATCGTAAAAAAGTAAGACGTATGCCTGAGATGAATTCTGAGAATTCAACTCCAGTTTCTGGTAACATGTTTTTAAATTTAAGACGATATCCGTCTTCGTTAAGTTGGTACTTCTTTAACAATGCCGCCCTGACAACCTCATAGTTGTTCTTGTCAGGCACATCTACCATACCCAACAAAGTCAAAGCATCACCTCTAAGTATCTTGGACAGATGATAAACATATAATGTTTTATCTATATTATGCACCTTACATGCACTTTCAAATCTATCTAGATAAAATGTTATATCATCAATTGAAGCATTGAATGCTGGTAAATTAAGCTTGAAATCAACAGCATTAGACTTATTAGCAGATGATACCTTATTAGCATCATTAGCATTACTAGATAACTTCAACTTTTCTAACTCCAAAGCTAAGAGTTTTTCTTCATGTTCCATTTTTGCTTTTCTCTCATCAGACTCTCTTTGTAACCTTCTTTCCTCAGCCTCAGCCTGTAACTTTCTTTCCTCAGCCTCAGCCTGTAACTTTTTTTCTAATCTTTTATTTTCAGCCTCTATTTCAAGTCTCTTATTTTCAGCTTCTTTTTTTGTTTTTCCATTTCCATTTGTAATCTCTTTTCATCTACCTGCATCTGCAGTTTTAAATTTTCAGCATCTATTCTCTTTTGTTCAGTTAGTTCTTTCATTTTTTTTTCCTCCGACTTCAATGCCTTGGCATATTGAACAGTCGCAAATTCTTCTAATTTATCACCTGTCTTCCCAAGGGCTTTACCCTGCTCAATAAAGTACTCAAATGTAGACATGATGTCTAAAATGTGAGTACAGAACCTGAAATAATTAATTATCTTATTTCAATCTTAATAGCAACAAGACTTAATAAAGTGCTTGTATAATTACTATGTTCACTCCAATCTCTGTGGGAAACAAGACTTGACACCAATTTGTATTATCAGTTGTACAATAATATCACAAGTCACCTCTTAATTATCAGTGCACTACCCAAATCAGTGCATAACCATCAGTTATTTATCATAACTGCACTACAATAGTGCATAAGGAAAAAAACCACCAGCTAGTTATGATAAGTGCACTATAGATCAATAGTGCATGAGCATATATGTAACAATAGTGAAAGCTAACTATGCAAGAACTATGCAAACAATAACAAGACAATGTAAACAATAACAAAGTACCAACAATGTAAACAACACAAAGATCAAAGTCAATGTAAACAATAACAAAGATCAGAGTCAATGTAAACAATAACAAAGATCAACGTCAATGTAAACAATAACAAAGATCAACGTCAATGTAAACAATAACAAAAATCAAACAATACGAAAACATTCGCATAAGTCAAATAAATAAACAGCGAAACTAAAAAGAATATGATGACAGAATGCGAAGATATGACAAACAAATGACGCTACAGTGTATACACAAAAATTTACGTGAAGAACTGAATAATAGAAAAGAGGAGACCTACAAATACAAACAATTGAAATCGAAACTAAAAAACAGAAAGAAAGAGAAAAAACAAAAAAAAATATACAAAAAACGAAAATAAAGCACAACTCGTCACAACTAAACAGATATAGCAACGATTGTCGCTAGCAAATTCCACAGTAGGCAATTCGCACAGTCCCTAACGAAAACGCTAACAGTAGAACCTCTGTGGCGTGGTATCTTCTACTGAAAGACACCGCCCAACCGAGAAAACCCGCTGAAATATAAACATATAAATACAAATCCAAATAACATATATAACATGTAAACATATAAAAAGTGCGAAAAATGTGATAGACAGAAGGCTCAGTTAGAACATAAGGGCACAGTTCACAAACAAAACAGGCCACTTAACTTCTATGTATCCACAACGTCAGCACAGGTCAGAACAGGATGTGATCAGCATTCTTAGGACAATGATCCAACGTTGATCCATATCTGCTCTCGTAAACTGCCATGACGAAGGAAATGAGCTTCTAACAGGAAACAGCTTCTGATAGGAAACAGCTTCTGATACTTGACCTTCTGAATCTGCAACAGTAATTCTGAGACCGGAACAGTTGTTACGGCACTTGTCCTTCTTCTCAACAGATCAGGAAATCCATTCGCTCGGTACTTGTCCTTCTATTTGTAGACAAACTTCAATACCGCCGAGCAGCGCCGGGTAGTTTCAAAATATCAACAACTGTCAGTACTGCTGCGTCTTTCAAAAAATTTCATCAAAGGTGATGAATAGCAACTGCAATGTTGTCTTGTAGTCTGCTGATGATGTCTGGGTTTGTTGACCCCCTTGAGAGTTGGTACCAGAATAAACCAACTATTGGCCACCATGAATTGATAAGGGTGGAATTAGGATGCCGTCAAATTACCACCTCTATCGACACCAGGTATTACAATGCAAGATGTGGGTGTCTTATCTGGTTTAGATTGTTGCTGTGTGTGTGTGTTGCAGTAGAACAGTTCAGGGTACACCACAGGCAACATGACGTGTAGAGTCATAGAAATGGTAACTTCGCTTTAGGTTTATACCATTTATTGCACGCCACAAAACAGTCATGATACTTATGTTATCATCGGCATAGTACAACGAATGCAGCATTCAAACTCATGTTAACTGACAGTCATGTAGAAGTCAATACTCAATAGTTGTATGGAAAACAAATATCATAGCGAAGCTTGATAAATAATACATATAACTTCTGCAACCGTGGTCAGCTGCAGATCCTTAATGTTCATAGACAATAATAATTATTCCTTCCTGATGCTAGCAGATCAGATGTATACAATACGTCCGTTTACTGTCTGCACGTGAGTAGCATACATGGATTACAGGTCAGCTCGACCTTTATAACCTTCCTAAGTCTAACCATCTGACTTGGACGTGATCTCTGATATAACGAATCCTGGAACACAGACAATAGTCTTGTTGGTCTAGAGCGACCCATAGATATATAACTAGTTCAGGTATAAAGATACCGGTGACTTAATCCTAGTCAAAGTACCTCTCCATTTTGAATCACACAGGCGAGCAAAAAGGCGACAAAATGACGAACCTCTAGATGATAGCCTAAAGTTCGATACAAGAGGAATTACCTTATTTCGGAAAATCAACCATGAACATATGCCTCCAGGCAGGCTTGAATAATACGGGGAAATAGTCTAGTTAGCTAACTAACTCACAAAGACAATGTATTTCCCTCAGAGAATCACAAGACGCAGTCGCGTCCGCTCGCTAATCAGTCCATTTCTCAACTCCCCGACCTGGGCGGAACAACAAACGACAACCAAGTCGAGACATGCGCAGAGTGACAATCTCTGAGTCGCTGTTCACAATAAGACGATTCTAAGAACATTCGAGATAAAAGTCTTACACAGTCGCGCCTTTTATGGACATGAACAGAAGCGTTAAGAAAGGTTTCAAACATCTACAACAGTTGACTGATACTACAAAATAAGGAGATATGGTCACGCTTCGTTCAAGACATTATAGACCGAACGTGTCTCTATACAAGAGGAGGTAAACTCATAAAAAATAGCAGTATCGATATATCGGGTTCTGTCCCTTTGACCATAAAATATATATAACATGCATTTCAGTCAAATAATGATCATACATACGAAAAACGATCATACAAAGACTTTGGAAAAAAGTAATTATTTGTGCGTAACATTCATGCCAAGTTTTCCTTACCTGTGCCATTCGCTCACGGTTCCTCCATGTTTTCTTTATCCTTTTCATGTTAGTCTCTACCTGTGTTTTATGGTCTCTGTCTACCTCTCGTACCTTGCGGATTCCAAAAATATGACTGCCTTGTGATGCTGTCATCAGGTTTCCTCGGTGAGTCGTATAAAATGCCAGCCTTTTTTTTTAAACAATTTTTTTAAGCTTATAGCTCCTATAGGATGGAGCAGCCAACCTTATCCCCAGCCGTTATCAAAATTGATGTGCACTGTACAGATGTCTCATTTCTGGAGACATAAACCAAATCCCAGACCCACAAAGCAGGTCTGGGGAATGTATCTTGGACTTCCTTGACAATTTAAAGTATGTAAATAAACGACCTGGGCTTCCTGGCAGGGAGGACTTGTGTGTGTGGTTTCCTAAGACAATAATGACTGCATATGTTAAAGGCTTTAAAAAAAAACCACACACACACTATTTGTAATGATAAATAGTAGTTTAGAGGGCTGTGAATTAAAAATACATTATTTTTACAACACATCGCTTTCAAGTTTAGATCTGCTTGCAAGAGCACTTACATTACGCATAAACAAATTAAGAGACTCTTGGTAATTCAAAAAATGTTTAATGACCTTTTATGTTCTTTTATACATTAAAAAAAATTAAAGCTGCAAAAGCAAATGTGCCTAGCACAGTACTGCAGTTCCCATTAGGCACTAAAGGCCTACGAAATTACTAATGCCTATAAATGAAGGGAAAACTTATTTTTCCCTTTTTATCCATTTGTATGCATATTTCAGAGTAAAAGTGCCCAGGGTCTACGAATGCCTAAATCTGACCATATTCCAGCCTGTTAATTTATTTTAACTGTTTAGACCATCCCAGGCTTCCAGGCCTCTCATCTCACGTGTTGCAATCTTCCTCTTTGGTGCTTTAAATAGTGGTCATGAAGTGAAACCTGCCTGATATTAAAGACAGTCAAAGAGAAAATATGATGAGGGAGTGACAAACACCGCAAAGAAATACAACATAACATCAGAGCAGACCACACTACGTGATCTGGGCCGACAGCGGATAATCATTCACGGCGCAAGCACTAGATAGCACACGGAGAGTATAAATGGGCTAATGTTCTTACAAAGCCGAGCTAAGAAACTCATATTAAAGTTGAGTGAAGACTTCTTTTAAAAGCTCCAAATGAAATTGGCAGTGTGAGACTCGCCAATGAGACTCACCAGGGACATGATAATCCTGAACTAAAACACACCCAAGGGTTTACTGCCATGTTGTTGGCATGGCCAGACCGAAGCATCCAAAACATAACAGGTTCACTAAGCAGATGTTTGCTTTCTACAGTCATTGTAAATCTCAGATCAGAGAAAAGTAAATCTCACGTCTTCACATTCTGACGCGCTTTTCAAATGTGCATTGGCATGAGGCGACGTTGTTCTCGGTGAAAGTGGACAAAAAAGTGTATATTACAGGAGTGAGAGAAGAGAAAAATTATGTGGGATTAAAGCTTGATGTGTAGCCAACAAACACCCTCTACATTACACCGGTTGTGATATGCCTCAATATTTAAAATATAGTCTATTGCCCACTAGGCGGATGAATGAACACACACACACTCTATCTCACACACATACATACACGCACAAAACCTGTCTAGCTACAGAAATAAAGAAGAGATTTATTGGGTGTATTTAATAATGACGAGGCCTCTAGGTCAAAGGTTCCCAAACTAATTTGAATGCCAACATGCTTTACCAAGCATGAGCAGTTTCGAAGCGCAACATACAGGGTTCTAATACTGGTAGTGACACGCTGCACTGATACTGCAGGGAAACCAACATTTCCAGATACTCGTACTGTAGTATCTTGCGACACGCCACTTGTGAAAATCTTGTTCTAGCGTAACGTGTCTGAGCACTGACATAGAACCACAAGGGAAATATGAACCCACGTGGAAACAAAGAAACGCATGAAAAGGGAAAGAATATTAAAGAATAAAAGGGCGCTGGACACAAGCTTCGAATTAAACCTAATTTCGAATTATGTAAGAAAACTGTTAAGAACGCATGATGTGGCAAGGCCTATCAAGCAAAAATTAGTGTGGCAAGGTCAATTATGTAAGTAGCGTTATATGTATGGTTTTGCCTGAATTACAGTTAACAAGGTACATATATCTCACAAAATGATATTATACACTTTTGGCACATGAGAAGTAATCATCACTCATCACTGCGTTTCTGAGGGCTGGACATGGATTAGCAACATGGGAATGAACACCATCGCTTGCTAAGTAGTGCGATTTACGGCGCCACATCAGATTGGGCGAAGATTTCACACATATGTTGAGGTTGGAGAAAACTCGAGGAGCACCCAAAAAATGTTTACAATTGAGGGCTGTCCCCAGGGGCGCAGTCCCATAGTTTTTGGGAACACTATTATTATTATTCCTGGCACAGTTTGACATGGAACAACACTTTGACTGCTTTCTGAGCGAATTAGCACAAAACAAACACCAGCGCTTGGTCTGGGGAAAATTTTATTTTCCATCTTATGACGGGTTGCCAGCCTGATATTCCAAATAAATGTTTCACTTACCCCAAAGTAATTTTTGGGAAACAATCCGGCACAGTTTGAATGGACACAAAGTTTTAATGCTTTGCCCTTGGTACTTGGGAAATTTTAGTATTCCTTATAACGGGTGATCTGATTCCTTAGTCTTTGTCTTTGTATTTAACAATGCGGGTTTACTTTTTAAGTTTTAAAGTTGCCCAAATACTTCGATCCTGGTCCTTTAAGTTTCCAGTCTTTGTATTTAAAAAAATGTGGGTTTACTTTTTTAAGTTTTAAAGTTGCCCAAATACTTCGATCCTGGTCCTTTAAGTTTCCAGTCTTTGTATTTAAAAAAATGCGGGTTTACTTTTTTAAGTTTCAAAGTTGCCCAAATACTTCGATCTGTCACTTATAATTTTGGAATTCTTAGTCCGATCTTTCTCTGGCTCTGATGAATTGCTAGCTTGACGTTGCGATGCAGTCTGATCTGTGACTCCGATTTCAATACCCTTTAGCTCCCCGAGGAGCATAGGCCTTCAACAAACACATGCCAAGTCTTCCTGTCCCGTGCCATCCGCTCAAGTTCTTTCCATGTTTTCCTCATCATTTTCACCGCTATATCCAGCTCTCTTCTCCATGTGTTTTTTGGTCTACCTCTGCCTTTCTTTCCCTGTGGATTCCAGAACAAGGACTGCCTTGTAATGCTACCAACAGGTTTCCCCAATGTGTGTCCTATCCATCCCCAGCGTCTTCTTCTCAGCTGTTGTTCCACTGGCACTTGTCTGGTTCTTGTCATCAATTCCACATTTGTGACTTTGTCATACCATTTCAGTCCTTCTATTCTACGCAGTGGTCTATGGTTCGATCCCCAGATGAGGTGGGATGTTTTTAGGTCGCAAACGGCTCCTGGGTCGACCCAGCCCCAACTGGGTACCAGAGCAACTTCTGGGAAGGTTAAGGCGGCCGGCGTGATGCTGACCATATCAACCCTAGTGTGCCGATGGTCAGGAAAATATGGGCCTAACACCATATTCCCAATATGCATCAATGGGCGTGTAACGGGATCCTTTACCCTCCTTTTTTTTACCTAGTCTACGCAAGCACCCGTTTATAAAAGTCTGTAGCTTTTTAGTTGTTGTTTTTGTTGCTCTCCATGCCTCAGAGCCATACAATAGGACTGACTTCACATTTGAGTTGAAGATTCTTATTTTCGTGTTGGACTTTGTGGTGAAGTGGGATGTTATAAATATTTATAGGGGACTTAGTGTACTGACTGAGATCAGCTGTGAAGGTATCTATATCTAATAAGAGTAGTGTATTATAGATAACCTTACTTGCTGCCACATATGTATACCTCAGTCAGAATTATTCTGGAATAGTGTGATGACTACGTTATATGCCTAGGGTATGTGTATGATGAAGTGTAAGTCATAACAACAACAGACAGATAAACAATTTAATTTATTCCACCACACTTGACAACACTGTGACACTCACATACATAAAACACTCTACGAGGATATCTTAAAGGAGTCACTGATAACTTTTCAAATATCAATATGTATTCAGTGCTGTCATGAATGTATATGTGTCCTGATTCAAATACAAAGGGAACCAGGAATCACAATCAATTTTAATTACAAGTTATATGTACAGAATTTATCAATATGAATATTGTAGTGACATATATTATTAATAGTATCCTATGTGTGTCAGTTGTGTAGTAGTAATATGAGGTAATACTGGTTTTGTTTTTGTTCAAGCTCTGTTGGTATTTGTCATCATGACTTCAATAGTTTGTTTCTATTGGAACTAGTATTGGAGATGTTCTCAGTTCCTGGTATTAAAACAATTAAATTCCCCTCTTAATTTTATTTTACAATGTCATTTTAAGATGGGGGTACATATGTTGAGCTCCATGGCCACACTCTCTTATCTTTCGTGATGACTGCAGTAAAAGACTCCTCTGCTCGATTACTTTAATGAGTTCTGGAGCCACCCCACTGGTTGCTATATGGACCAAGGAGTATGCTGTCCGCCTCTGGCTTCAGCAAAGCTCTGACCAGGTGCTGCTCAATAACTTTAAGACCACGGTCCCTGAAACAAGAAGGTTGTACCTTCTACGTCAGAACTAATTTATACTCTATTTCTACACTGAGCACAATACATCACAAACATTGAGTTCAGAGCGTTAGGCCAACTGTCAGCTTCATCTGAAATACTTTATACCAGTATTTCCCTCCCTAATGGTTACTACGCCTCTGCAATTCCAGCATTATTTCTTTCTAGTCAATAATCTAGGTGTCAGCGTACTGTTTGGCCATTCCATGCAGTTTTACTTTCCTCCGACACCTTCTGTTCAGGCTGGAGCACTATAGGCTTTACATCATGTTCGCTACTGAACTACACATATATACAGACATAAATTATCAATTTACATTCAATTTTCATTAAAAGATATTGAATATTTCAAGCTTACCACAATTCATGGAAATAATAAACAGTTTCGTTGACTGGCAATGAATATAGCACAACTCCGATCTGCCGATGTCCCAGGCTTTATTTTATAAAAAATATACACTGGTGCTCAACGCACTGCTTCTTAGTAGGTTTATTACAAGATGTGGCAAGGAACAGACGCTCTGAATTGAGTATATTCGCAGCTCTACCCAATCAAACCATGTCTACACATCTTTTCAAAAAAGTACCCCTTTTCACGTTTCCCCTGACAACACAAGATAGTATTTATAGCCCGACCAATCGTGTTTAGTCTTACATTTGTTGCGCTCCAATCAAATAGGAGTTAACATGGTAGGCTATTTCCGTAACGTAATGTTTTTTCAAACACGTTATAAAAAAAATTTTATGAGCAGAAATGATTTCATGCTGTCAGGCACCCCCACTATTTTATTTTGGCCATAACTTGGTAATTCCTAGACTATTTGCGTAACGTTTTACATATTCTTTGTCAGCAAACCCTAAGGAACCCAAATATACGAATTTAATGGAGCCCATATGCATTTTCTTCTAGGATAGTCGTGCTGTTACTACCTTCTCACTTCCAAACTTGAGGGTGTCTGGGTACTGTCATGTTTTCAAACGTAAACCGGTATAATGTCATAATTCCCAATAAGCGTTTTTCAGGATTTTTAAAACCTAACTCTGGTATGGGTAGTGAATTTTATCACTGTCGATTTGAAATAAAGTTAGTGCATGTGGCCTTACACGCGTGATGGCAGCAATTGTGTATCGCGCGACGCGTGTTTAGTGTTGCATGTGTCCTTGCTTTCTGCCTCCCCCCTTCTCTCTATCCTTTAGTCCATCTGTCTTTTAGTTACGCCGTGTATAAAATGGAATGAATGAAATATTAAATTTAGGTCATTGATCAGCTTGCGTATCTCAAGGTTTTTCCAAGAAATACAGTACACGTTTCATTGAAGAAAGCGGGTAATAATACAGTAGGCTTTTACTATCAACGTGAAAGCGTTACAATTTGCAGACGAAGGAGAACACAGGGGGATTTTGCGTACAGTCATTGTGACAGCACTGTTCTTTACCATTCTTCTTTCCTTTTATTAAATTTATTTGTTAGGCTTTGCATTTACGTTTTAATTTATATATGGGGATTAGAATAATTCACGACATCTCCCCTCTTAAAACAGACATTATATGTCAGTCCTTTATTCTATATACACATAGAGAAATTTATTATTATTTCTGGGGTTTACGGTGATTCTCATCACACGGATGGCGGCTTAAAAAATCCGCTCCCAAATTTGTTTTTCCAGATATATACTCAATGCTAAAATTATATGGAGCCAAAAGTAAGGACCATCGGAGTAACCTAGAGTTCTCATGCCTAGCCTGGGCTAGAAACGATAAAGGTTTGTGATCCGTTTGCAACTTAAATGCCTTCCCATACAGATAAATATTGAATTTCTTTATTGCCCATATTACTGCAAGACATTCTTTTTCGCTAGTTGAGTAATTGATTTCAGCTTTATTCAACTTTCTGCTAGCATATGCCACTGGGCTTAATTCCCCATCCAATGCATCTGATTTCTGTAGTAGAGTTGCACCTAACCCAATATTACTGGCATCCGTCCTTACTATGAATTCTTGACTTAAGTCAGGTAATTTCAAAATAGGTTTACTTGTGAGCTTTTCCTTCAATTCTTGGTAAGCCATTTCACATTGTGGTGTCCGTGTAATGCGATCTGGATGTCCTTTACGTGTCAAATCAGTTAACGGTGCACATATGGAATTAAAGTTTTTGATATACTTCTGGTAGAAACCACATAATGAGACAAAGGATCTCACGTCCTTCTTGGTTTGTGGTCTCGGGGCTTTCTTTAGTTTCTCTAAATTCTTTGGGTCAGGGGTCATGTTTCCCTGATAAACTGTGTGTCCCAAAAATTCCAATTCTTTACATCCAACGCAACATTTGGTTGGTCGGGCTGTTAAATTTGCTTCCCTAAGTCGATTAAACAGCATATTCAGAGAGTCAATGTGTTCCTCAAATGTTTCTGTTGCTATAAGGATATCATCCATGAAATTTGTTATATATGGATTATTCAGAGGGTCCAATAATTTTCTCATCATTCTAGAGAAGACACTAGGCGCATTCTTCAATCCAAATGGCAATCTATTAAACTCATAGTGTCCTTCTGAGGTACTAAAAGCTAGGTATGGTCTAACCTCAGGTTTACTGGAATCTGATAGTATCCTTTACTCAGATCCACTTTTGAGAAATATTTAGCTTTATTTAGCCTGGCAAACAACTGATTTGTATCCGGCAATGGATCCACCTGTCCTTCTGTAATAGCATTCAGTCTCCTGTAATCTATACAGAGTCTATGTTCTCCAGAGGGCTTCCTTAAGAGTACAACACCGGAACTATATGAGGATTCACTGTGTGAAATAATTCCTTCCTTCAACAGATAGTCTATCTCTTCCTTCAAAGCTTTCTCCTTAGCAAACGGAATCGAATATGGTTTCATACAGACAGGTGTGGGGTCTATCAGTTTCATATCATATTCCAATAGGTTTGTATGCCCTGGTCGGTCTGTTAACACCTCTGCATGATTATTTAGAACCTGTTGCACTCTCTCTTTCTGAGTTTTCGTTAAATGTGTACTGATTTTCACCTGTGCTGCTGTCTCACAGGGGTGTAATGGATATTCAAATGATGAAAGTGGTTCCTTTTTCATCTCCATGGCGATGGACAAGGTCAACAAGTGTGTCTCTTCCTGATGTTCTCTTTCCAAATATTTCTTCAGGAGATTCACATGATAGATTTTTTCTTTCCCCTTCTTATCTATCTTATAATTTGTTCTAGACACCTTCTCTAAAACTGTATATGGACCTTGCCATCCAATCTGTAACTTATTCTGACTCCCGGGGAGAAGAAGCAGTACCTTCTCTCCCACAGCCAAATCTCTGTCTTTCGCCTTCCTGTTATAATAGGCAGCATGTTTCTTCCTGGCTTGTTTCAAATTTTCATTGGCAAGTTTCCAGCCAGTTTTTAAACGAGTGGTCAGCTCATTCACATATTGGTATGAAGATGTAATGTTTTCCTCTGCCTTTTCATCAGTCCACGTTCTTAACAAAGCTACATATGGACCTTTAATTTTGTGGACCTATTTGTCCATGCACCGGTATGGTCTCTTCCACTCGAAGCTCTATAGTGATGATTTTTCTTCCCAGAATTATCATGCATAAAACGACCGCTACCAATTTTTCTTTTGGGGCTTTCTCCCCACTTAAAATTCTTGAGGAGAGATTTCCTCTCTACATCCTCTTCCTCCAGTTTGTTTAAGTCCGATTGAGGGATTTTCGGCTTATCCTGGGGTAAGACATCTTTTGCACTCTCCGCATAGTGGCCATTGTAAAACAGTTAAGTGAAGCTTGTCCGTGAAAAGGGGCTTCCCATTCCATTTGGTCCACTTTATCAAATCTATTTTTCTTTTTATTATCAGGCCTAATTTTGCCCCGTGGCGTGTCCAGGTCCTGATCAATGTTCCCACTTGTGGGTGTTCCCTCATGTGCTATGCTACACCTTTCTACAAAATTCTCAATGTCCCATCTTGCTTTGGGCCAATAATAATTGTGAGCCACCTTTTGAATGATGTTACCTATCTTCTCATGGTCCCCATCTGGTTTCACATGTAGGCTCCTTATTAAGTCTGCCCTATATCTTTTAGGAAGTACCAGCTGTCCCTGACCTTTGGATCTAGCTCCAGTCTTCCTATACATCAACTTGTTTTTCATGTAAAAATCTCCCTTGCCTGGAGTTGTATGACAAGTTGACAATTTTCTGAAACAAGGCTTGAGTGTTTTATCCCCAGCCTGTGCCTTCCTCGTCTCTTCTGGAGTGGTATCCAACATAATATCCTCCTCCTGTCTTGAGGTCGACCTGACCTGAAGGGTGGCCATATACACAGGTTTCCTTCTGCAATAGTCAGTGTCATGATTGTTCATCTTACAATTCTTACACCACCTTTTTCCTTGGTTGAAAGATTTTCTTTCATCATATTTCCTTTCATCGAATTGTGGGGTTTTATTTTCATTTTCATACCGTGGCCTATCAAACTGGTGCTTACCTTTGTTTTGATCCCTAGGATCAAATTTATTAAAGTTCTGTGGTGCCCTAAAGTTATCCACCTGTTTCTTTTTATTACCTGTTACCTCTGCTTGAGCTGCTTGATACCTTTCAGCAACATTTAGCAACTCACCCAGCCTCTCTGCACCTTGTTCCATGAGAAACTTTCTCAGGTCTGGAGCCATGGACTCTCTTAATTGCTCTATAAGGACCATTTCCTTAAGATCTTGGGTTTTCCCCAGAGAAGTCCATTTCTCCAAGTATGTCTCTATTCGTGCAGAGAACTGGTGATAGGTTTCACCTGACAGTAGTTTAGCATTCCTAAATTTTTTCCTATAAAATTCTGCATTCTTTTCATATCTTAACAAAAGAGCCTGCTTTAGCATGTCATAATTTTCCTGATCACTTCTGCTCATTTTTGCAAAAACTTCATAAGCTGCCCCACGAAGTCCCTGAGATAACTTTAAGCTCCACCTTTCTCTCTCTAACCCATATGTGGTAGCTAATAGTTCATACCTATTTAGATAGCTCTCTATATCATCGTCTTTCTCAACAAAATGATCTAAATGAAAATTCATAGCTGAGGTTGAGGCTCCCTGGCTAGCAGTGGCATCAGAGGCAAAGGGACTGGCACCATTTTCAGGAGCATGGCCTTGAAACTCAAACTCCCTTAGTCGTAACTCATGTTCCCTTTGTAATCTCTTCTCCTCCTTTTCTGCTTCCCTCTCTGCAGCTAATTTCTTCTCTTCTCTTTCTGCAGCCAATCTTTTGTCTTCTCTTTCTGCCTCCAATTTCTTAGCCTCTTTGTCAGCCTCAATCTGCAACCTCTTAGCCTCAGCCTCAATCTGCAACCTCTTAGTCTCAGCCTCTAATTTTCTTTCGGCCTCTTTTTCTAATCTTCTTTCTTCCCGTTCAATATATTTGTCACATTCAGCAGTGACATAAGAAATCATAATTTGCCCGTCCATTCCTAACTCTTTCGCAGTCTGTACAGCAGCAGATCGAAATTTTGCCAGGTCGGCCATTGTCTAACAGATAAATGTCTAAAATATGTAACTAAACAATTTTATCTATGACTAATTAACTCAGGACAACACAGGCACTGTGAGCTCAACCTTATTTATTTTCACCCAAGGATACCTTTTAATTCTTATTATTCCCTGAAGTGAATTACCCCCAATATTTGTAATAGGGAAAGATTCAAAATCCCGAGGGCGAGCCCCCAATATATGTGGTGAAGTGGGATGTTATAAATATTTATAGGGGACTTAGTGTACTGACTGAGATCAGCTGTGAAGGTATCTATATCTAATAAGAGTAGTGTATTATAGATAACCTTACTTGCTGCCACATATGTATACCTCAGTCAGAATTATTCTGGAATAGTGTGATGACTACGTTATATGTCTAGGGTATGTGTATGATGAAGTGTAAGTCATAACAACAACAGACAGATAAACAATTTAATTTATTCCACCACATTTGACAACACTGTGACACTCACATACATAAAACACTCTACGAGGATATCTTAAAGGAGTCACTGATAACTTTTAAAATATCAATATGTATTCAGTGCTGTCATGAATGTATATGTGTCCTGATTCAAATACAAAGGGAACCAGGAATCACAATCAATTTTAATTACAAGTTATATGTACAGAATTTATCAATATGAATATTGTAGTGACATATATTATTAATAGTATCCTATGTGTGTCAGTTGTGTAGTAGTAATATGAGGTAATACTGGTTTTGTTTTGTTCAAGCTCTGTTGGTATTTGTCATCATGACTTCAATAGTTTATTTCTATTGGAACTAGTATTGGAGATGTTCTCAGTTCCTGGTATTAAAACAATTAAATTCCCCTCTTAATTTTATTTTACAATGTCATTTTAAGATGGGGGTACATAATGTTGAGCTCCATGGCCACACTCTCTTATCTTTCGTGATGACTGCAGTAAAAGACTCCTCTGCTCGATTACTTTAATGAGTTCTGGAGCCACCCCACTGGTTGCTATATGGACCAAGGAGTATGCTGTCCGCCTCTGGCTTCAGCAAAGCTCTGACCAGGTGCTGCTCAATAACTTTAAGACCACGGTCCCTGAAACAAGAAGGTTGTACCTTCTACGTCAGAACTAATTTATACTCTATTTCTACACTGAGCACAATACATCACAAACATTGAGTTCAGAGCGTTAGGCCAACTGTCAGCTTCATCTGAAATACTTTATACCAGTATTTCCCTCCCTAATGGTTACTACGCCTCTGCAATTCCAGCATTATTTCTTTCTAGTCAATAATCTAGGTGTCAGTGTACTGTTTGGCCATTCCATGCAGTTTTTACTTTCCTCCGACACCTTCTGTTCAGGCTGGAGCACTATAGGCTTTACATCATGTTCGCTACTGAACTACACATATATACAGACATAAATTATCAATTTACATTCAATTTTCATTAAAAGATATTGAATATTTCAAGCTTACCACAATTCATGGAAATAATAAACAGTTTCGTTGACTGGCAATGAATATAGCACAACTCCGATCTGCCGATGTCCCAGGCTTTATTTTATAAAAAATATACACTGGTGCTCAACGCACTGCTTCTTAGTAGGTTTATTACAAGATGTGGCAAGGAACAGACGCTCTGAATTGAGTATATTCGCAGCTCTACCCAATCAAACCATGTCTACACATCTTTTCAAAAAAGTACCCCTTTTCACGTTTCCCCTGACAACACAAGATAGTATTTATAGCCCGACCAATCGTGTTTAGTCTTACATTTGTTGCGCTCCAATCAAATAGGAGTTAACATGGTAGGCTATTTCCGTAACGTAATGTTTTTTCAAACACGTTATAAAAAAATTTTTATGAGCAGAAATGATTTCATGCTGTCAGGCACCCCCACTATTTTATTTTGGCCATAACTTGGTAATTCCTAGACTATTTGCGTAACGTTTTACATATTCTTCGTCAGCAAACCCTAAGGAACCCAAATATTCGAATTTAATGGAGCCCATATGCATTTTCTTCTAGGATAGTCGTGCTGTTACTACCTTCTCACTTCCAAACTTGAGGGTGTCTGGGTACTGTCATGTTTTCAAACGTAAACCGGTATAATGTCATAATTCCCAATAAGCGTTTTTCAGGATTTTTAAAACCTAACTCTGGTATGGGTAGTGAATTTTATCACTGTCGATTTGAAATAAAGTTAGTGCATGTGGCCTTACACGCGTGATGGCAGCAATTGTGTATCGCGCGACGCGTGTTTAGTGTTGCATGTGTCCTTGCTTTCTGCCTCTCCCTTCTCTCTATCCTTTAGTCCATCTGTCTTTTAGTTACGCCGTGTATAAAATGGAATGAATGAAATATTAAATTTAGGTCATTGATCAGCTTGCGTATCTCAAGGTTTTTCCAAGAAATACAGTACACGTTTCATTGAAGAAAGCGGGTAATAATACAGTAGGCTTTTACTATCAACGTGAAAGCGTTACAATTTGCAGACGAAGGAGAACACATGGGGATTTTGCGTACAGTCATTGTGACAGCACTGTTCTTTACCATTCTTCTTTCCTTTTATTAAATTTATTTGTTAGGCTTTGCATTTACGTTTTAATTTATATATGGGGATTAGAATAATTCACGACAGACTTGATTTCTCTTGACTTCCATATGTTTCCCAATGCAATGAAAGCGCCTCTTGCTTTTTGTATTCTTATTTTGATACCATTGTCTGTCCCCCCAACTTTGTCTATATTACTACCAAGATATGTGTACTATTCTACATCCTTTATTCGTGTTTCTTCAAGTTCAATCTTGTTATCATTTCTTGCATTTATTCTCATAATCTTTGTCTTTTCCCTGTGTATTTTCAGGCCCACTTGTTGTGACCTCTCATCGAGAATTTTCATTTTCTGTTGCATCTGATTATGGTTATGGGACAGAAGAGCCAAGTCATCTGCAAAATCCAGATCATCAAGCTGTTTAGTCAGATTCCACTAGATTCCATTTCTGTTGTGTGATGTCGATGTTTTCATAACCCAATCTATTGCTAGTAAGAAAAGAAATGGAGACAAGAGGCATCCCTGTCTTACTCCCGTTCCTATCCTAAACGGTTCTGTAAGTTGTCCTTCATGAACTCTGCATGCCATGTCTTCATAGGTCTTCCTAATTAAGTTAATGATCTTCATGGGAACTCCATAATGCCTCATCAGTTTCCAAAGTGATTCTCTGTCTACACTGTAAAATGCCTTTTCATAGTCCACGAATCCGATGTAGAGGTGAATTCCATTCCAGACTTTGTTGAGCTATTATTCTCAATGTGGATATCTGGTCTGTACAGGATCTGTTTTGTCGAAAACCTGCTTGTTCATCTCTCAGTTGCTTGTCTATGGACTCTTTTAATCTCTCAAGGATGATTATATTTAATACTTTTGCTGGCACTGATAGTAACATTATTCCTCTATAATGTGTGCACTCTTGTAAATTTCCCTTCTAAGGCAACTTGACCAGATAACCTTCGTTCCATTCTTCTGGTATTTCCTCTCTCTCCCAGACTTTGCCAAGTAGTTTGTATAATATCTCTGTAGAAGTGTCAATATCTGTTTTGATGGCCTCTGCTGGAATGCCATCTGAACCAGTCGCTTTTCCATCTTTCGGAAGCTTTATGGCTTTCTTTATTTCTTCTCTACTTGGTCGTTCACAGCTGATTTGTAGCTCCTCTTCTGCTGGCTGGATGTCTGGGGGATTAGTTGGAGCTGGTCTATTGAGAATTTCCTCAAAATGTTCTGTCCATTTGCTTGCTTATATCTCCCTGTTAGCTTCTTTGTGTTGCTGTACAGGTCCCTCATATTTCCTTTGCCTGCAGCTTCCTCTGCTTCCCTTGCCAACTCTTCAATATACTTCCTCTTGTCTCTTTTGATGTTTCTTCTTACTTCTTTGTTTGCTTCTATGTACACTTCATGAGCCTTGGCTTTGGAGCTTCTGTTTTAGCTTCTGTATCTGCTTTCTTGTTTTTCCTGTCTTCTATGTTGCTAATGGTTTCAGTTGTTATCCATGATTTGTGCCGATGTTTTCTTTTTCTCAGTACTTCTTCACATGTTTCGTTCCATATATTTTTTACTTGTTGCCAGTGGTCTTCCGTATCTGCTTCATCTTCCAGCTGTTGGAGTACTTGGTATTTGTTGGATACTGTGATAGAAAACTTTTCTCTTATTTCCTGATTTCTTAGATATCCCACATTGTATTGTTGTTTATAGCTATATACTGTTGTAAATTTCTTGAGTTTTAATTTTGTTTTAGCCAACAGAAGATGGTGGTCTGATACCACATCTGCTCCTCTACATACTTTTACATCATGCAATGATGACCTAAACTTCTTACTTATGCATATGTGATCAATCTGATTCTCAGTTCTGTGGTCTGGTGATATCCATGTTGCTTTATGTATTCTTTTATGTGGAAATATGCTTCCTCCTATAGCTAGTTGATTTGAAGCACAGAAGTTATCTAATAGTTCCCCATTCTCGTTCATCATACCTAATCCATGCTTTCCCATGATTTCTTCAAAGCCGGTGTTGTCTGTACCTATTTTCGCGTTTAGGTCCCCCCATCAAAATTGTGATGTCCTTTCTTTTCTTTTTGTCCAAGACATTTTGTAATCTGGTGTAAAAGTCTACTTTCTCAGATTCTTCTCTATCATGTGTTGGTGCATAACATTGGATGATGATTATATTTACTTTCTTTATGGCTGATTTAAACCTTGCTGTTAAAATTCGGGGTCCCATTGCTTCCCATTCTATAAGTTCCTTTTGTGCTTCCCTGGACAGCATTAGAGCCACCCCTTCACTGTGGTGGGCACTTTCCTCCTCATGTCCTGAGGACAACACCTTTTCTCCTGTGATCAATATCCTCTCCTCTATGCCCTTCCACCGTGTCAAGCAGAGGCCCAGGATATCAGTCCTGTAATTTGTCATTTTTGCTGCTACCAGTGCAGTTTTTCTTTGTTCACAAAGAGTGCAAACATTCCAGGTGCCAATCCTGGAGATTCTCCCAGACGAAAAAAGGTTAGTCGGCAACCCAGACTCCTTTCGGCTTTCTATCGGTTGCTTCATGCGCCTCCTATCCAGAGGACCTTCTTCTGTCGTGTGCGGCTGCATTGATTTATATTCTGTATTTGACTTGTCCATGTTTGTTGAAGTTTTTGTGGTAAAACGTTTTTTACGGGATGGGGTAACCAGCCCTATGCCAACCCTTCTGAGTCGCTTTTTACGACATGCATGGTAGGGTACAGAGTTACTATTCTTTGCTCCCCTTTCGGGCCCCGGTAACACACGGGACTCCGATTTCGCTAGACTATACAGTAGAACTCCATTTATCCGAACCCCATGGGACCGAGCATCGTTCGGATAATCAAATGTTCGGATAACTGGATTACATAATGTATCGAGTACATGTACACATATTTCTAAAAATAATTAACCATCACAAGGAAAATACACTATAAAACATATTTACTTGTACTGTAATAATAATACCCACACTGTATTAGATCACTGTATCACCAAAATCTTTTATTACACTGCAGTGCATGTACTTCTTGTATTAATTATTTTTGTTAAGAAAGAGAAATGTTTTCAAAATAACATTACAAACGATTCAAAACCAGGCGCAACTTACGTATATATATGTACTTGCACAGATGTAGCCCACTATTTAAAATAATGAGGAATCCTCTTTTGCACCAAACTGGATAGTCTCCTTTTGGCTGCTAAGTCCTGAATTCTCTTCAACAGCAGAAGCTGTGTAGGACAGCTGTCATCTTCTTGCTCGTACCAAGCCATCGCAGTTTCTAGTGCTATAAAGGCCTCTTCGGGACTTGGTCGACGTTTTGGTTTTTCTTCATAATCTACAAGTACATCATGTACTTCTGAGGTGTCTTCATCATCGGTCACTACATGTATTTGGTTTTCTTCTTGCACAAAAGACAAAATTTCTTCGTCATTCAAAAACTGAAAACCAGAATCATTATCATCTTCTAGCCACATGTGTGCATCATCTTTGTCACAGTCCGAAAATCCGGGCATTGCCTGAAACAGTTCCACAACTTCATTTATACAATCATCATTTGTGTCCACTGCAGTAGTTTCATTTCCTCCTTTTTTCCCAAGCAATCTACTCCAAGCCTTGTTGAGATTATCTTGTGACAGGGTGGTCCAAGCATCAGCTAACATATAGCAGCAGTCTTTGAGATTAAGCTTTTTGGAAAACGTCACCACACTTTCTTCATCTTCAGCCAACAATAAACGACGCAGGACTTCCTTCTTGTACATCTTTTTAAGCTTTGCTATAACACCCTGATCCATTGGTTGAATCAGTGCTGTTACATTGGGAGGCAGAAAAATTACTTTAAAATTTGCATCAACTGCATTCAATGTATCTGTCTCTGGATGAGATGGTGCATTGTCCAGTAGAAGAATTACTTTTCCAGTTTTCTTTTCTTGTTCTCCCAACCTCTTCACATTTGGGATGAACTGATTTGTATATCAATCAAGAAATATTTCACTATTCATCCAAGCACTCTTCTGTGCTTTGTAACACAATGGGAGACATGTCACATTCTTTAAACAACGTGGTTTTTTGGCTTTGCCGATCATTAGCACCGGTAAACGATGACTTCCACTGGCATTCGCGGCTACCAAAATTGTTACTCTCTCTTTGCACTTTTTAAACCCAGGGGCAGCTGCTTCGCGCTGAGATGCAAGTGATTTTTGAGGCAATGATTTCCAGTATAAGCCAGTCTCATCGGCATTATACACATCATCGAGTGAATAACCTTCTTCTTCCAAAAAAGCCAAGAATGTTTCATTAAAATTTTTAGCGGCAGTTGCATCGCTAGATAAAGATTCCCCTTGAATCTCCAATTCTCGTATGCCATGACGAGATTTAAAGTTTCTTAACCATTCCTGGCTAGCCTTAAAGTCAGGAGGACCGTCAAGTTGATTGTTGAACTGAAGTGCCTTTTCACACAACAGAGAACCAGAGATAGGTTCCCCTTTGCTTCTTCTTTGCACAAACCATATATACAAAGCCTCTTCCAATTTCACATCTTTCGCATTTCTCATGGTTTTACGTTTCTTCGACCCATTTTCACTATCAAATTTCGATGCAAAACTCATGATTTTATCCTTGTTACTTTTAATGTCAGAGACGGTAGCTTTCCCAACATTGAAAATCCTCGCAAGTGAAGACACAGTTTCACCTTGTCCTAGTCTCTTGATAAATTCTGTTTTCGTTTCAATTGACCAAACATTGCGGTTCCTTTTATATGCTTTAGGCCTACTGGAAGATGCCATATCGCACAGAGAAATACTTGTACGCCAAAAATTATTCTGCTGTAGTAGCAGACACAATTATTGTAAGTGAACTGTCTGTTTAGCCAGTGTTCTACCTAGAACGCAAACGTACACTGTATTTTTAAAGCAGATATTAACTGACTTTATGATCTAACTGACTTCCAGTACGTAAGCGACCGACCATTAGCCATCCCATTCTCTACAAATTGTTCGCACACATTTAAAGTTTGACGCATCAAAAGATTCAGAATTTTAGTCTAACGTGACTGTGGCCAGCACCTGTACTTTTTTTTCTGGAAAAAGTTTCGGATAATTGGATGGTCTGCTGGATACACCAACTTTAGGGTTCGGATAAATGGAGTTACTACTGTATTTCCCAATTCCTCCAGTTCATTAATCCCAGTTTGTTCTTCCGACAGGGATTCGCCAATGAAGCGAAGTCAACAGCACATCTCTCATCGTTAAGCCAATGGAAAATAAAATTATAGACTACATGGGTAGAAATGTTAAAATCTGAAATATCCGCCGCGTGTTTTAAACCTTTTATTTACATTCAAAATTCCAACGCATTGACTCATAAATTCTAATAAATCTTAATTGTTCTGGCTTGCACCTTTATTCAAACCCACAAATAAATTGTAAAAAAGATTTACTGCCCCAACATAATCTCCCCAGCTGAATTATAGTAATATTGTGTACCAAACGGGCCAGCGGAATCGATTATATCTATTTTATCACTGTGTGTGTGTGTTTGGCCTAGATCCCCAGACGGATCTCTCAGACAGACAATATGGCTTTCTTTTCATTGATCCAGCGCGACCAGCTTGGTAAACACAGATCGTCTCAATCAAAGGTGGCTAGACGTCTAAGGTGATAAACGTATTACTCGCTGACCGGTCTAATTAACCTCGATAATACTACAGTTCACCTGGTGAAACGTAAACAAGTCTGGGAGCGGCTTCAGGGCAAAAAATGTAGGGCATAAAATATGCCGGATAATAGGACGATGAATGAAGAAATGAAGCGATACTGCTGGAGAGAACGACAGTTATGAAATGTGCACCCAAATAATAGGACGATGAAAGAGAGAAAGAAGGGCGCCAAAGTACATGCACAAACCGTTTTGTCACAGATTGTATATCTCTCAGATATGAAAACTTGATTTATAACGTATCAACGTATACTACTTCCAACATAATATATTATGAAATAGTTTCTCCCCCGCCGATATAGACACATATTTTAGTTCTTTCTTCAGTTTATAAAGATGCTCGGCTCTTTAAACAATGTCTCCATCTTGGAGATTAAAAATGTCTTATCTTCAAAATTATATTATTTTCTGTCCAAATATATAAACTACATGAATAGCTCCATGAAGTTTCCTGAGGTCTCTAAGAAGAGAAAGAAAGAATATGCCTACGGCTCCCGCTAGCATTCCACAAGCGGTTACTAATATGAAATGTGTTGGTGGCGCCATGCTCCAAAATAAGCGAAACGGAAATAAAACAAGGTCGATTATTAATTTTTTTTTTTTTTAAGTTTCTAAATGTCTGTGTGTTGACGGGCTTACATGCTCAGTGGAAAATGAAAGGTAGAAAGGGATAAAAAGGAAGAAGCAGACCGCAGGAGAAATGGTGCTGTTCTCAGGTCAGGTGGCAGAAAGCGCACATCATAGTTCTGTCCCGACATATTTAACAGGTTACTAGCTAGTTTTTAATATAATTTAGCTGCCCCAATTAAACAAAACACACACACACACAACACACCGATATCATATGACAACTGTATAAATAATCGATAGTTTCTCACCTCGTGCAAGGTGACACTAAAGCATAAATGTATGTTCTCACCCTCACCAAGTATTTGTCAGTCGTGTACTTTTAGCCAATACTGAAAAAAGAAACGCGGTGTTTTATTCGAGCCACCCTGAATCTATCTGTAATATCTGAAATTCAATGCAAATATCAGGAAGGGAAAAGCAAACTAGAAAACCTTGGGATAACTGGTAAACTCACCGAAAATAGAAGACTGGTCACATGACATGAGAAGGAAACAGTTAACTAACGTCGCCACATGCATTCACAACAGAGAATAGGGATCGACCACTGTTTTCGGTTATGCAACATGATGATAGTTTTTCGTGATAATGAAGAAGTTATTTATGGTGATGATGTCTGGATCGTAAATTTCATCAGGAAGTTTTATACTGATAGTATTCGCTGAATATGTTTACTTGTGTTCTTACATTTATGTTGTATGTGCACCCGCCCACGCATTCATTCCTTTCCTTCCTTCAGTGATGCATTGCTTTCTTACCCTTTCAGCTCCCATTGAAGCACAGGTCACGTCAACCAAAGGTCTCTTTGCCACTCTATCCCTCAACTAATAAGATGGGTTGAAATGAAACAACTATGGGCTGTGTGGTCGATGCGGCCTCAAAAAAAAATTTTTTTTAAATTAATAAATGAAAAGATACGCGGTAGGAATTGGGGTTACGTTTAGGAATACCAAACCTAATCCTAAACCTAACCTTAATCCTTGCCCTAACAATGTGGGAGACTTATTTTGGATGACATCGAAGAACACGACCTACTGTTTTACAGTTTAACCACAAAATATTAATTGACATGAATTGAAAATATCTGTCCTTGGATATAAATTCTTTGGCAGTAGCCATTATGGTTTCATTATCATTGTCACACGACCAGTTTACAAGCAATGTTGCGATAGTTTCATTGAAATAATAATAATAGAATCAAACATGCTCACCTGTTAATTACAACATCGTGTTTTTTTGTTTAGACTCCACAACAGGCAGCGAATAATGCAACCATTGTGTATCCTGTGGTATACGTTGTCCACAACCATTAATGAAAGCAACTAACCACACCCTGAACACTCCGCGCATATGTTACCATGACAATGTAGAGAATTGCAAGCAAAGACCGTGCTAACTCAAAGCGCGTGCGACTAGGCGAAACTAGAGCAAGCTTCACACCACTCATACGTGACACAGCTAGGACTCGACGCTGTCATACAGGTAGAGAAATCAACTTCTCGAGTCTGCCGCCTTTTTATTTTTACTGCGTATTCCCGTGCCCTCTTCGCTCTGAAGTGGCGTTCGTAAACAAGTGGAAGGAAGCGGGAAAAGCAACGTAATCTTTATACTTCATCCGACCAGGCATATGTCGACTTTGTGCTATATAAATTTCTTGTAATTATGATTTTAAAGTCTTTCCTTATGTTTTATTTTATACATAAACATAATTTTGTTTAATTAGACGTGCATTAACATACATAATGAATACATGCATTCCTACATACAGACATACATACACATTTGATCCCTGTTTCTCAAACTCATACATGTAATCAGGGGCGGACTGAACGTTGGGTATTTCGGGCGCTGCTCGAGGGCTTCTTCTTCATAGTCCGCCTTCAGACTTCCACATTAATGACTAATAAAAGCAGTAGTCAACTCAAGATTCCAGACATCTCCAAACAGTTTTTCGTTGACAGAAGTGGGTCGTTAACATATGCTACTCCGTTCATTGATGTAGGTTGGGCAGGACTGCAGCAGATGTTCGACTGTCATCGGGGTGGTGCAGCAGGTGCAGAGATCTGTTTCACCAATGTTGTACTTATGGTATAGATGGTACCTCAATATGTTGTGTCCAGTGTGTAGCCGAAAAATGGTGACCTGTTTTCGCCTAGATAGCTGATGATATGCATCAGATATTTGGAACCAGTAATCAAGGCGGAATCAGTAATCAGGGGCCAATGACACTTTTTTCTTTTTTTTGCCGTGGGCCCCGACCACTGTCAGTCCGCCCCTGCCTATAATACATGTATACATACACATCTAGCCCATATCAGTAAGGAATCAGCAACTGGTACAGACAGATACCTTCACATACCTAGGAAGTATAGTAACACCAGACGGCGGGGCAGGCAAAGACATCAACATCAGAATGAATAAGGCAAGAACGCCTTCTTTAGCCTAAACAACATCTGGAAGTCCTCCCAATACAGCACAAGCACAAAATTAAGATTATATTAGAGCTGTGTGCTTTCTGTGCTTCTCTATGGTGCGGAATGCTGGAGAGTTACAGAGAAGGAAATGTCGAAATTGTCCTCTTTTCACACAACATGCCTAAGAAAAATTCACCGAATCTTTTGGCCGAATACCATCACTAACCAAGATCTGCTTACTCGTAGCAAGCAAGAGGACATGCACACCATCATAGCTGGCAGACGCTGGAGCTGGGTTGGCCATGTCCTCAGAAGAGGCCCCGATGCCATCACAAGAACAGCTATGCTTTGGACCCCTGAAGGAAAACGAAAGAGAGGCCGACCAAAAACAACCTGGCGGAGGACTGTGGAGGCTAAGATGCAAAGAATGAACCAGAGTTGGGGCACTGTACGAAGGATGGCCACCGACCGAGCAAAGTGGAATCAATTTGTTGTTGCCCTACAAGACGCCACCAGGCGTGATGGCCACTGACTGCTTTGACGGTCGGCGGCTAAGGATCAAAGAAAAAAAGAAACATACACATCTAAGCAATGTTTCTCAAACTGTCCGCTCGCTTGGCAGCTTTGAATGCTATATGCTAAGGTTGCCAGCCTCGTATGACTTGGACATCCACTAGTAATTTTCACATGTTAATAAATGCAAATATAGAATTATAAAATGTACAACTTACCCCAAATTTCTTTGGGAATACAGACTGCCTTCTGGCTCAGAGAAATAGTTAAGGCAACTTAATCAAGTTGCCTCTTACACGTGTTCTGGGATGTTACTTTACAATAGACTCCCACTATGGCTTAGTGTTCAGGTTTCTTGAATTCTGGGCTTTCCGTATTAATGAAAGTAGAATTTTCCTGGGATACAAATCCACAAGATGCTCAAACACGTTGGCCGGTCCTTTAAAGTGGAATCCTGATCCTATTCCTTACTCTGGCTTGCCTGGCTGTCTTCTTGACGAGTTGAAATTCACAGTGCGGTAAACTCACAAGGCGCTAAATTATAAGGCAGCATTCGACCCACATCCAGATTGCTACTATATGACAAGGCCCCAATCAGAAATGTTGTATTTTTTTTTTTTACATTTCAAATGCCAAGCCAATAGCATGCAAGAGCGTATATTTCCTCTTCTCTCGAAAAATATTCCTACATATCAAGCGCAACAATAAATGTGTTTTTTACAATCGCTATATAAAGTATGCCAGCTTCCGTCTATTATCGATCATGTTTACACTCAAGATTTCCAAATTTATCCCAGGTAATCTCTTTCAAGATGGAAAATTATTCTCCGACCCGTCTTGTCCAGAAATCGTTATGTCATTTACCCGGTTTGCCAATAATCAACAACCTGAGGAGACATAACTATTTTCAGAGATAATAATTATCAGAGACTGTGGTTGTCCCAAGGTTCTTTACTCACTAATCCGGTCGCTCCTCTGCACTTTTCTGGTCTGGCAATAAAATGTGTTACACATTAGTAAACCACACTTCTCTCTACAGATCCCAGGTGTCAATATGGGTCCAAACGAAATGGATTGATTACCCTAATCAGAAAAAGATCGTCGCTGAAGTCCCGACATAACAATAATTGAGCGAAGGGAGTGTAAACAATGAATCGAAAATACCAATTACCGTCAGAGGTGGGGGAAAACTAAAGTCAAAAGCACAGAATGAATTATAAGATAGCACATGTAAATGTGACGTTTGAGGTTATTTTGTCACAGCCCCCAAGAAATATGGCATGGCCCATGTTGAGAACCACTGCTCTAGATCATGTTTTCTTAATCTGCGGTCCACGCACCACTTGACCCCGGAGGGTGGGGGGTAGGATGGGGTTGGTTGTGTACGTAAAAAACGTAGTAACGTTTTTTTATTACCCTTTTATATACATTTTTTCCCCCAACAATTGCTCCATATCCTACATCGAACAATCAAAGGGGTCCATACCCTTCATTGGACAATCAAAGCGTCCATGTCCTTCGTCTGACAATCAAGCGATCCATGTTACAAAAAAAAGTTAAGAAATCCTGACCTTGATTGTCGACAACCTAAATGGTCCAGCTCTCGAAAGCAATGAGATAATGGCCGGGTGGTTCAATACTAATTTTTGCCAGTCAAAACATAAATAAATAAACACACCCACACGCCTGTTTCAGTAACAACAAGACAGTCAGTTGTTGAAGAAGTTGACCGGCATAGAAAAGGTTATTTGAAAAGATAGGGGAACCGAAAACAAGTAATGGTTAAAGCACTCTGTTTAAAACAAAAAAGAAAAAACAATAGTAATAATTTGATTAACTTGGTTTAGCCACGTGAAAATAATGAATAAAACGGGATCACGATTTTAAAAAACACAACAACAAATTGAAACAAGGCGTTACGAATTGTCAACAAGAATGGTAAAGAATATAGAGTACACAACAAGGATTATGATGGTACGACTACAACCAATGGACGTAGATTTGAAAAGATAACAAAAGATGATTTATTCACAGCTATGCTGCAGCCGTTTTCTTTCAGCAAAATAGTGATATTGTCTTTGTTGAGAAATACTGAGAAATACTAGACTGTTCTAAACAACATCTGGAAGTCCTCCCAATACAGCACAAGCACAAAATTAAGATTATATTTTACCTGTGTGCTTTCTGTGCTTCTCTATGGTGCGGAATGCTGGAGAGTTACAGAGAAGGAAATGTCGAAATTGTCCTCTTTTCACACAACATGCCTAAGAAAAATTCACCGAATCTTTTGGCCGAATACCATCACTAACCAAGATCTGCTTACTCGTAGCAAGCAAGAGGACATGCACACCATCATAGCTGGCAGACGCTGGAACTGGGTTGGCCATGTCCTCAGAAGAGACCCCGATGCCATCACAAGAACAGCTATGCTTTGGACCCCTGAGGGAAAACGAAAGAGAGGCCGACCAAAAACAACCTGGCGGAGGACTGTGGAGGCTGAGATGCAAAGAATGAACCAGAGTTGGGGCACTGTACGAAGGATGGCCACCGACCGAGCAAAGTGGAATCAATTTGTTGTTGCCCTACAAGACGCCACTAGGCGTGATGGCCACTGACTGCTTTGACGGTCGGCGGCTAAGGATCAAAGAAGAAGAAGACTAGACTGTGGGAGCCGGCAGAACTGGTAAGACTTGAAAATAACCGGATTGGATTGCATTTGGCAGTTCTAATGATGAAAGTGACAGTTTATAATGCACCACAGCTAGGAGAAGTGGAGGCGCAGCAGGCGACACCGGAAACCAAATGACAAGTGTTGTTTTAGAAGCCGCAGATGTGTTCTATTGAAATATATTTATTATTCTTGCCTTGGCCTACTTTTCATTTCGCAATCCACTGTCAAGTCTGCCACTCCATAGTTTAAATTATAACTTTTAATTTCAAAATTAGAGAGTCTTCAGGCCAAGAAGTAAATCTTAAACCCCAGACCTAAGGGTCTTTTATGTTTGGACATGCGCCCTGTGACGAAAGTACTGAGATTCTGTCTTTCAAATGGCCCATGTCTTTTTCTCCTTGCATTTGTTCACTATTTTTAGGAGGGATTACAGGAAATCCTTCTCCATGTTTCTTCTCCTTCTATTATTTACGTTTTTTCAAGATGAGATCACGAGGGAGTTTGATCTCATCTGCTTTATGGTTCTTCTTTATGTGTTTAGAATGGGGGTGTAGGGAATTAGAAAGTATTATTCTAGATTAAGATTACAGAGGCTAGATCAGGATTTGCACCAGTGTCCTTTTTTTAAAGATAGTGCGTGGCCATATACGCATTTTTCGGGAGTTAAATTATTTGCGGCCATTTTTGCTCCATTTCCGCAGTATAGGGCTAGGACCAATTCCCGGTTCTTTGTCTAGCAGAAACTGGTTGCATCAGAAAGATCTAAGGTTCTGATTGGCTGAGAGCTAAATGCAGTTGAAATGCAGAGCTCCGATTGGCTTTAGAACCACGCCGCGCATATGACGTCATGAAGTCGGCGCGTGGGGGTCTTGATTATAAAAGGCCTATATTTCATAGCCTCTTTCTCTTTTAATGAAAAATTGCCAAGCTGGGTGCCAGAAGCAAATTGTCGATTGCCTTCAGTTGGACATTCGAGATTTGGTAAGCATGAATTTTTGCGTGAGGACTTTATTTAATTTTTCTAGTCCTAGCCGATCATTTAAGTTTCTTGGGAAGTTTTAGTTAATGTTAATTCTTAAAGCCAGAGCCATCAAATACGATCTTAGTGATAGACTTGAGAAACTTTATAGGTCCATTTTATTCCTTGTTGAAGGAATAGCGGCATGGTTTAAAAGTTGAGATATCACCGCTTTGTATTATTGCAAAGTCGGTCGGGAGAGAAACTCGCATCTGCGAATCATATGTATTTACAGAATAGTCGGGAGCGTGTGTAATGTGTATTTTATTTGTGATTTTAGTGAGAGTATTGATGCTCGCTATTTATATAGTTACGCATATATCTGTGGACGGAAGTGATAGAGGTATTAATTGAAGCACGTGAGCGCGTGGTTACGGTATCTTTATTGATACGATGTTCAGAGGGACGAGGGGGAGAGAAGCACGTGGTCATAAAATTGTAACCACGTGTTGTAACTACTGAGATTTAATTGATAACCATTATGTATAACTTTTGACGGCATGTAGATGCTAGCGTAAACAGGGTTATAGGTTATTGATTGTGCTTTGTTATTCTGTGTATTCAGAAGATGGAGATGAAATTTATTTATGTTAAGGGAATAATATTTTATTTCAATTTTGAGGTGATTAATCATACTGACGGGAATTTTAGGAATTCCTAGAGAGGGCTAGTTTTATTTTGTATTAAACATTACGGCATTAGTGTCAGCGTAAGAAGTAGGCCACAGTACGTCTGCCCAGACGGGCCATTGAAAATATTGTTGTTGCTCGGAGTTAGTCAGGCAGAACAAGCGATCTGGGTTAGCCAATGTTTACTTTGTAGGCTCAGGTAGAGAGGGGAGTTACGTGGTGAAGAGTAAGGAAGTTAATTGTTATTTTAAATGTATTATTATGGTTTGTTTAGCTGTTGTTTTGTTTTGTCTAAAACAGCAGGTACCGGCTTTGTGGGAATGAGAGCGGAATTTTGAGACCACAAAATTTCTCCCACGGCAAAGTTGGGGCATTCGCAGAACCGCAAGGGTTTTACGTTAGTTGCCAGTAGTGGAAGGAGAGGAAGAAAATACGTTTTCCCAGCCAGGGGAAGACATTTTCCAGCGAATAGGATTTTTGTGGATAAATCCTGAGCTCTGACGCTCGTTACACACGCAGATTTGGTAATTTTATGTTCGCTTCTTCACGGCCATAATAAAGCCGACGGCCCAGTTATAGGTACTCGGGCAGGTAATTTCAGAGTGGTAGAAGTCAGCTACAGTTCCAGTCCAGAATCCAGTGGGGTTCTGTTAAACCTCAGTCATCAATTCCAGAGTTAGTGGAGAGAGAGAGGGTAAACATTCTCTCTACTGAAGTCAGCACAGATAGGCAGAACTGTTAGTTTTGGTGAATCATAGCAGAGGACAGCTGCTGAAGTTTAGAGGTGCAGTTAGTTGTGTTCAGGAGATTCCAGGATAGGCTGTGTAGAACCGAAGTCTGTGCAGAGATTGTATAGTCACTTCGCAGTCGTTCCAGCTATCAGTGGACTTAGAGTTAGAGTTAGAATTTAGAACAGCTAGTTTGGAGTGTAGGCGACATCAAGTGCAGTGTAGTTCATTTCAGTTAACCTTACCTTCTTTCTCCATACAGGTTGCAATTGTGGGAGAAGGGTTGGGGTTGATGCATTTTTAACTGTGCTTGATTTTGTTTCAGGTGTGCATCCTCGCACTTCATGTATTTTGACATGTATATGAGTTTGTGTATAGGTGTATAATAAACTTGTATAAATTGTAGCTGGCATCAGTCATTTCCTTTAGTACAGTAGCTATATGTTGTCTGTACCTTGGTGGTTGTGAATCTTAATTGAACCTTATCCCCATAGGGTAGTTAGAGGTGGTTCGAGGCCATAGCAATTTAAACGTCCGAAGTGGCGAGGAAAGAATCAACCTCGGTTCTCAACCTCGGAGCCAATGGTCTCAACTTTCACTTTTTGCACTATATTTCTATCTGAATCTAATTTTCCAGTCTTCCTTCTCACTAGTGTCTTGTCACTATAGGTAGACAGTCTCTAGTCCTAAATCCATTTCGTGACACGCCCTAATATAACCAACTAGGTTGAACGGGACGCGCCTCGCCAAAACTTTATTTAAAAAAAAAAAACGAAAAAAACCCCAAAAGGTCGAGTGTTGTAATTCATGCTTAAACTGTTCCCAATCAGAATGGATTTTTTGGTGCGGTTACCGCATTTATTCTACTAAGAGTTCATGAAATGTATTTGGAAAAGTGCATCGGGAGCGCCAACGGCATTTGTGCATGTGACATCAGTGAGCTGGAACGAAGAGGGCAGGTGGCTAGGAAACTAACATAATAGCGAATGGAAAACGTTAGGAGTCAGAAGCTGAAATGGATCAGAAAACATAATTTTAAACTTTACCACATCAGGCACATCTAGAGACAACAGAGAAAGAATAAGAGTTTGGTGTAGTCAAGGGCCGAGTTAAGCCAAGAAAGGCTTCTAGGCATTTTGGTGTTTGCCCCATCCCCCTTTTCACCTAAAAGACAATAGTTTCATATTTTTGTCAAACCACTTTGCATGGTGAAGCTATATACTAGTATTATTAATAGACTGGTATGTTAGTTTGATAGCGTTGCTTACCTCTTTAATTAGTAATTATTTTTTATTAATGATTATTAGTATTCTTTTTATTTTCTTATTTTTTTTTAACCAGCGGCACTCGAGCTTTCCAGCTCTTTCGGCCCAATGACATGTCATTGCGAGGCTGGGGAGTCAGTGGACTTTTCTTCCAACCCGGTCAGGAGCTTCGCTCCTTCCCATCCACACGGGATTTATGTGCAGGAGCCGTTCAGATTATTCAGTCAAATTTCCGGTCGTAAACATTTCTTCAAACGCCGACGGCCGGGTTTGAACCATGAACACCTGGTCGCCAGTACAACGTTATAGCCATTACACCAGTGCGGCTCCCATTATTTTTATTATTATTAAGGTAAACACAAGACAAAGATTTATATGAAATATCTATGCATTTTTTTTTATTTTTTTTTTAAACTTATGAACGGACTTGTTACCAACAGATTACTGGTGGCAATGTATGTAGTTATTATAATATTTATGTCTGAGGGAAAGTATTTGTTTTTAGAATCAGGATGCTTTCCTGGTCAAAGATATATCACCCATGATTGATTGATACTTTTGTTATATGGGTTATCTCCCCTGAATATCGAACTTGGCGTATGAATCAAGATTTTGTTCGTCTGTCCCTGGTTGGGCCAGAAACAGATTGTTCTTGCTTAGGTTTATGCAGGAATGTTTATGGTCCGAGTCTATGTTTACTCCTTGTCTATTTAAGACGATTCGGTCTTATATCGTGATATCTTTGTATGTCTAAGTGGGACTATTTTTCCTTGTACTGAACTTTGGGGTCAGGCAGTTTCTGCGCATGCCGAGACGAAAGGGGGTCTTCGGTGATGATGGAGCCTGGTGAATGCCATGGCGGAGAAGTCCGAAGTTTGTTAATCGGTGTGATCTATTATGGGGAAGAAGATAATTTCTGATATGATTATTAAGTCTATGAGTTCCCCAGTGTTTATTCTATAACGCCAGGAGAGGGCGTATGTGTTCTGCTAGTGTATTTCCCATGCCAAGGTAAAAGAACTTTTGCTGAACTTTTTCTTGCTAGGCTTAGATGGGCAGACGTCTACATGATGATTATCTATATCAATATGTCGGGATGACATGTTACCTAGCAGCACTGAATATTATTGTATGCAGCAGTTATGATGAAAGAATATGCTGATTCTTGTAGAAACATTTTTGTTCATGAACAAAGCTTATATTGAAGCTTTACTATGCATCTGTATAGTGAGCGATGCTCAAGGGAACCTGAAGCCATTTTGGATCCTATTTTTTGTCGATCATCGATCAGAGAACAGGGATGCCCCTTATTATCAGGTGATGATTAAGAGATCACAGTTATAAAGAAAACCCAATACTGGTGGGTTAACATTGTCTCCAGAAATATTTGCTGAACTTTACCTGAAGGAATCTTCGCTAGAAAAGAGGTTCTGTCTAGGAGTCATGCTTGAACATTATTTATTAACTGACATGATCGGTCAGTAAGGCCTGATGATTACATTTATAAACAGTGGAAATCTAAGTGCTTGTCTACGGACGTTCCATTGTAATGTTCTTCAACATGAATGCCAACTTAAGATTGTAGACCATTGATCAACTGTATGATGATATGTCAACCTGTTTTCCTGTAACTATACTCGTACTGTCCAAGTGTGTGCGTCCCATTAAACAGTATGAAACGACCACAGTAGTCCAGCCATCCTTGACTTCTACATGTGATTGGAGGGGGTGTCCTGTGTATCTGTAGAACTGTCATCCATTCGCGTCTTCATTATTGATGTTTACACTCACTCATTCCATCAGAATATACGCATCTAACAGTACACCTTGTCAGGGCCCCAACAGTCGGTAACCTGACCCATTTAAAGAACATTGTGACTGGACGAGCTATATCAAAAAATAGCGTTTATCAACGTGGTAGGCCAGCTTTCTGGGTTAACCTGCACAGTAGACACCACATGGAAGTCAGCTACTCATACCAGATCGTGTCCATGACGCCTGATACGAAACACCAGCAGTGAGAGTCTACAATTTGTCGACAGTTCCTCACGTGACCTATCGAGCGAATACTGAAACTAGGTCAGCGCTTGTTGACATTTTTTCGTTGGACATTACAGCAAGTTACAAACATACGTTTAACTTTTTTGGAAAAAATACAGTACAAGTCAGAAGTCCTACGTGTGTTAGTTATTAGAACCATCAACGTTGGAGCTTCTTGAACTGCTCTATACATTGAACTTTGTAATAGTTTAATTCAAAATTTAGTGTTTATTAAAGTGGCAGTTTATTGTATTTACATTAGAAACTTTGCCATTACATAACAGCTTCTTCTTCTTCTTCTTTCGTTCGCTTGAACTATATTGTCTATATCTGCAATGTTGTTTCTTGTATAAACTTCACTGTCTTTTGTAGTTATTCAAGATATTTTCGAGCTCTAATTTTTTGCTGTAGCCGTCTTTTACTATTGACGCCTTCAGCATTCCAGTGCATTATTTTAAATGGTCTTTTCTTTGCTTGGCCAGTAGCTCTATTCTCATGCCTCCTGGCTCCACGGGGCAATTGAGAAGGACCCCCAGTAGTAGGGGTTGGGCCCTTCCGAGGCAGAGGGCCCGGCACTGCGCCTGCATGGGTGTCCGTCACAGGGCGAGTGCCATAACGTTTTGCAGATATAGGCATACTTCCATAGCGCATGTGCGTGGCATCCTGATTGCTGTGGTGCGCCTCTTGGCTGGTTGCCTCCGTCTTCAGCACCTTGACTTGCTAGGGCAGACTGTGGTCTTGCTCGAGTGTAGGAGGGCCTGGCCAGTCTTGGTTTTTCAGCCGCTGATGGCTGTACTTGAGCCCCATCTCCACGTCAAGGAGCTGGCCTCGATGGGGACATAACAGCTGCACCTTCGCTACAACACATCCCATTTATATGATATATATGTATTTATGTTTAAATGTTTACATATTATTTGTGTGTCTATGTCGTGGGCGGTTGGTGAGGTGACTAATATAAGATTTCCCAAGTAACATAGGGCTTATATTAGTGGTCTGTAGGGGGCAATTTTCTTAATTGAAAATGTGCATGCAACAACTGTTGCTATTTTTTGTTAGCTGTGACGAATGTACTTATCGTTGTTTTTGTAATATTTTTCTGTTCTTAGGTTTTGTTTTGATTTGTTTGTATTTGTAGGTCTAATCTTTCTATCATTCAGTTCTATACAACTTTATATTTATACACTGTGGCGTTATTTGTTTTGTTTATTACGGCGCAGTTATCATCACAGGTTATGTGATTATTTTCTTCTGTTTTTCTATTTAACTTATTTGATTTCTGCGAATGTTTTCATGTTGTCTTTTATAATTGTTTTGTTTGTGTTCTTGATTGACATACGCTATATAAAATATATTTGATCATACACTACTAGCTGTGTAGTGAACTTATGAGAAAGAATCAACTGATGATTAATTGCTATTATTAGAGGTACACAGTTGATTATACAAGACCTTATTTAAAGGCTTGTTTCCCACAGTGATTGGGATATAGGGAGCTGATTATACAAGTTTTTGTTAAAAACTTGCTCCTGTTTGGTTGAAATAAATTTGTTATTTCAGTGATAATAGCCACATATTATTAAATATTATGGCAACTTTAGACTACTTCATTGAGCAAGGGAGAGCCCTTGGGATGACTCCTGAGGAGTTAAAAGAGTTTGCACTTTCTCATTATGCCAAAGCACAGAAGGATGAAGAAAAAAAACAAAAAGCTGAAGAAAAAAGATTAGAAAGAGAAGCTGAGGCTGAAAAACAAAAAGCTGAGGGAAAAAAATGGAATTGGAAGCTGAACAAAAGAAATTGCAGATGCAGGTGGAGGAAAAGAGAATCCAGATGGAAATGGAAAAAGAAGAAAAAAGATTACAAAGAGAAGCTGAGGCTGAACAAAAGAGATTAGATAGAGAAGCTGAAGCCGAGGAGAGAAAGGCAAAAAGGGAACATGAGGAAAAACTGTTAGCATTTGAGTTAGAAAAATTGAAATTGACAAACACGGGTAATATTAATTAGTCATCTGGTGGTAATGTTAAACCTTTTATTTTCAAGATCAAGCTACCAGCATTTAATCCATCCAGTGACGACATAACAGTTTGGCTAGATAGATTTGAACGTTCTTGTCGAAATCATAATGTGGATAGATCACAATATGCTAATCAGTTATCAGAGATACTGAAAGGTGACACTCTGACTAGTTTAAGCTTGGTAGAAGAGGCTGACCAGAATAATTATGATGTTATCAGAGCAGCCTTGTTAAAATAATATCAATTAACATAGGAAGGTTACCGTCTTTTGTTTAAGAAAATGGTACCTGAATCAGGGGTAGAATTCTCAGAATTCATTGCAAGGACACGTCTTACATTTAATCGTTGGATTGAGTTGTCCAAAACAGAAAAGACATATGAAGCCCTTATGGACTTATTGCTCAGAGACAAGATTATGTCAAGTGTAAATAAACCATTCCTTGAATTCCTACATGAGCGTAAACCCAAGACACTAAAAGAAATGGAAGAATATTGTACCCAATACGTCACGGCACATCCGGACGTAACGTTTAGCAATGCTAAGGTTAAGGAAGGCATGCCAGTTGCTTCGGCAACACCATACAACCCTAATTATTCACATACATTTCAGGGACCACAAAACAGGTTTGGTAAAAAGGGTAACCATAATAGTTATCAAAACCAAGGTAACCAATCATTTCAGGGTTCTTCTGCGAAGTACTGGAGACGAGCCGACAGCCCTCGATTCAGGGGTGGTCACAATTATAGGAATTTCCGCAGAGGAAGTCATTATAGAAACTATCCAAGTCATCCATCATGGAGACAACAAGATCATAATTATAGAGATACTCATTATAATGAATATGATAATGGTAACCATGAGAACTATGACTCAAACCCAAATAGGGGTTACAATAGAGGAAACAATAATGATTACAGAGGCAATAATAATCGAGGTAGATCACAATACAAAAAACATAAATCACATTATCAGGCAAACTCTGCACCGCAAGAGTCACATGAAGCCTATAAACAGACTAAAGATAATATCGACGCTAATAATATGGCATGTTCCGCTTTTGATTTTGGGAGAGCATCTCAGTGCCCCCAATGCAAAACACTATTTGAACCAACTACGGTGTCCACTCTAAGTTGTGGCCATCCTCTTCCCGCTCTTCCTGCGTCAGTCGCGCATGATGGAAGAGGTTCTCTTGTCTTACATAAAGGTTTAGTAAATGACAATCCAGTCTCAGTTCTTTTTTATTCTGGATGCACCACAATTGGTGTTAGGCAGTCACTTGTAGATCCTTCTCGTGCCACAGGAAAAGTAGTCAAATGTGTAACATTTGGCGGCACCTTAGAGAAATACTCTACTGCTATCATTAGGATTGCTACTCCTTTCTTTACAGGAGATGTACACGCATGTCTTCTGTCGAATCCGATCGCTGATCTTATCATCGGTCGTATTCACGGAGTCAAAGAATGCACTCCACAACAAATTTCCGTTTGGGAAAAACAAAATATGCAAACTGCTAATGCTGTAGTCACTAGAGCTCAAGCTCTTAATATGCCTCAAACTTCATCTACTGAAGATAATGAAGTGCATAACCAAGATGATCCCTTGGTAATTTCTCGTGACTCGTTTATAAAACAGCAAGAGGATGATCCGACTCTAAAGAAATTCTTCACTCTTGCAACAAAAGGTGATCCGAATAAAGATAAAAAGCGTAAATCTTGGATTACAATGAAGAATGGCGTACTTGTACGTATGGTGCAAGACTCCACTAAGTCAAGTCATTCTCAGATTCTTGTGCCCAAGAATTTGAGAGTTAAAATTTTGCAGCACGCTCACGACTCTCAGTGTGCTGAACATATGGGTTTTTCCCGTACTAAGTCAAGAGTTCTTGCGGCTTTCTTTTGGCCTTTTGTGAACAAGGACATACGGATTTATTGTCGATCTTGTAAAGTATGTCAAGAGGTCAAATCCAAAGGTCCACGCCATGCTGCACCTATTCAGGCTGCAGACATCCCTATTCGACCATTTCAGAAAATGGCGATAGACATCATTGGTCCATTTAAGATCAAATCTGCTAGAGGACATCAGTTTATCTTGACGTGTGTTGATATGTGCACACGTTGGTCAGAGGCTATTCCTCTGAAGAGCATTACTACTGCTGACATTGCAGATGCTCTTTGGCTTATATTTTCTCGTCTGGGATTCCCCGGAGAGATATTATCAGACCATGGCACCCAACTAATATCGGATACCTGTCTCAAGTAATGTCTACTCTGCAGATAGAGAGATCTTTGAGTAGTATCTATCATCCTATGTCCAATGGGATGGTCGAACGGCTAAATAGAACACTCAAAAACTTACTAGGGAAGATAACTGAGGATCATCCTCAAGATTGGGACAGGGTTTTACCCGCGGCCCTCTTCGCTTACAGAGAGGTCCCCAATGAACATACAGGATTTTCTCCCTTTGAACTTGTCTTTGGCGCGCGACCGCGCGGCCCTATGTCTTTGCTTCATGATCTCATAACCGCTGATAATATTACCGATGACACAAAATCTTCTTACGAAGATTATCGAAGCATGCAAATTGGCAACTTCTTCTTCTGAATTTGCTAAAAAGAAGGCAAGACAATTTGCCAATAAGAAAAGAACCTTACGACAACTTTGTCCTGGTGACAAAGCATTTGTTTTGCTACCTTGTAGGGAAAACAGACTTCTTATTTCTTGGAAAGGTCCGTACGATATAATCTCGAAATTTTCCGATGTTTACTACATTGTCGATATTGATGGAAAGCATAAAACCTTTCACATCAATATGATTACGGAGTTCCATGAACGTCCGGATTATTTACAGCCTATTTTCCAGGCAACGGACGATTCACCAGTCCAACATGGTCATTACTCATCACTGTCCGTAATACAGGATGAGGAAACAAGTTTTTCAGATGTAAATCTTCCTCTTCCGATGATTCCACTTCATTCTAGTGAATCATGGAAAAATGTTACTGTCTCTCCTGATTTATCTCTAGGAGAAAAGCGACAAGTTTCGGCTATGTTACAAACATTTCAGGATGTCCTTACTGACATCCATGGACAAACTCATGTCATTGAACATGACATTATTATCCGTGGATCAGATAATGTGATGGCAGACATTTTGTCTAGATGCCCACATGATTCCACCTAACTGTTAGGTCTTGGACTTCTTAACACATCTAAGTCTATAATAGTTCTTTTCTATATCAAGATAGATACACATTGTAATTTGTAATATAGTGATTGTATCACTACTATCACTACGTTCATTGATACATATTCACCGCTGTTCTTTGATGATTTTTCTTCTTTGTCAATCATGTACTTATAGTACTTAAATATGAAATTGTTATATGCATTGTGTCATTGCCAGCATTGTAGTATACGTTGGTGGCACCTCCTTGGAAATATGTATACTTAAGAGAAATGCTTTCTCTGAGATGTTGAGATATATTCTCACAAGTCGATCATTGCTTCGACTTTACCCTAATTTGACATTATAAATTGCTCTTTGTTGCGTGCATATTTTGACGCACATATTACAAAAATACGATATGGCTATTTAATATGGAAAATATATATTTGCATTCATTTGTGTATGAAAATGCTTCCTCTGGTAAAGCTAGATAATTCATGATTGATTTACACTTTTGATTATATGAGTGATCTTTCTTGATATCGACTCGGCGCATGGATATTGTATTCATGTCCGTTCTTATTTGTTCGGGCCAGAAAATAGATTAATTTTGCTTGTTATGTTTATGGCCTGAATTCATGTGTACTACTTGTCTAGTGAAAGAAGATTCAGTCGTATATTGTATACCTTTATATGTTCAGGTCGGACTATATTCTTTCTGCCGGAATCTAGCGCAGGTTTTCGTAGTCCTACTGGGTTGTGACGAGTTCCGATAATGTCGCCAAGAAATGGCTGAGTGCTTTTTCCAGGGCTGGCACTGTTTAAGGTTTAACAGTGATTCATAGATGTTTTTCTAGGAGAAGTTTATGTCTCTGCAAGAGTCTATTTGTCAGAGATCCTCCTCATATGTGTGATTCGGACTCCAGTTATGCCAGACCCTATTTTTGATGATCTCAAGTCGATTAGACCTAGATGGAACATTGTGCTTCGTATCGCTAGGGTCGTGTTTTGTATCGACGAAGATGACAGGCTTTCCTACAGCAGTTATGTCTACATGAAGTAACGTGATTACTGTAGAGCTGTATGGAAAACTTTATGAAATTATTTATATGCACATTCTAAATTAACTTTGGCTTATATCTACCTTCCTACGAGTGAGTGAGCGACAACTCAGGAAGGCGGCCATGTTATATTTCTGTCATCATATTTTTGATCACTGTCAAGAGAACAGATTATGTATCCTACTATCGGGCAGTGGTATCGAGATCTTGTTATGAGGTGAAAATCCACTATCGTGGTTTATGATTATTATACAAACATTGGACATATTTCAGCTTAAGAACTTAGCCATGAAATGAAGGTTGGGCCAATGACTTTTGTATGTTTACCGATCCTCATTGACGCGTTCAGTCAGTAGAGGATACGGCGATTAGGTACCAGAACAGTGAATGCTACCTTAGGTTGAATGTTATTTCACTATGGGGGGGGGGGGGGGGTATATATTTCACTACTACATGAATGTATCATCCACGATTCAAATAACCTATGAATGTACGTCAACATGTTCCCATGACTGTTTCCGTGCTGTCCAGTGTGCGTGTCTTCATTAAACTATTGAAATGTCAGCGGCAGTTCAAGTCGTCATTGCATTACATGAGAGTGTGTGAGAGGTATTATCAAGTGGTCTGTTACACCGAACTACTACACCATTCGCGTTACTTGACACTCCCACTCAAGGTCTACATGACAGGTTCATTTGATGATGCAGAGGTAACTGAAGAAGACTTTCTTCAGTCATGATCAGTGCATGACCCAAACATAACACCCGCATCCAGAAATTCAACAGTGGCGAATACACAACAACACAGATACTCTACACTCTTATTAGTCATCTGCGCATTATTCGTGCGTTGTGAGCCTATTGTATGTTGCTCTCAAATGAAAAAAAAATTTCATTTTTTTTTCTCCCGGGGGTTGCGGTAGTCTGTTACCAACAGATTACTGGTGGCAATGTATGTAGTTATTATAATATTTATTTGTCTGAGGGAAAGTATTTGTTTTTAGAATCAGGATGCTTTCCTGGTCAAAGATATATCACCCATGATTGATTGATACTTTTGTTATATGGGTTATATCCCCTGAATATCGAACTTGGCGTATGAATCCAGATTTTGTTCGTCTGTCCCTGGTTGGGCCAGAAACAGATTGTTCTTGCTTAGGTTTATGCAGGAATGTTTATGGTCCGAGTCTATGTTTACTCCTTGTCTATTTAAGACGATTCGGTCTTATATCGTGATATCTTTGTATGTCTAAGTGGGACTATTTTTCCTTGTACTGAACTTTGGGGTCAGGCAGTTTCTGCGCATGCCGAGACGAAAGGGGGTCTTCGGTGATGATGGAGCCTGGTGAATGCCATGGCGGAGAAGTCTGAAGTTTGTTGATCGCTGTGATCTATTATGGGGAAGAAGATAATTTCTGAAATGATTATTAAGTCTATGAGTTCCCCAGTGTTTATTCTATAACGCCAGGAGAGGGCGTATGTGTTCTGCTAGTGTATTTCCCATGCCAAGGTAAAAGAACTTTTGCTGAACTTTTTCTTGCTAGGCTTAGATGGGCAGACGTCTACATGATGATTATCTATATCAATATGTCGGGATGACATGTTACCTAGCAGCACTGAATATTATTGTATGCAGCAGTTATGATGAAAGAATATGCTGATTCTTGTAGAAACATTTTTGTTCATGAACAAAGCTTATATTGAAGCTTTACTATGCATCCGTATAGTGAGCGATGCTCAAGGGAACCAGAAGCCATTTTGGATCCTATTTTTTGTCGATCATCGATCAGAGAACAGGGATGCCCCTTATTATCAGGTGATGATTAAGAGATCACAGTTATAAAGAAAACCCAATACTGGTGGGTTAACATTGTCTCCAGAAATATTTTCTGAACTTTACCTGAAGGAATCTTCGCTAGAAAAGAGGTTCTGTCTAGGAGTCATGCTTGAACATTATTTATTAACTGACATGATCGGTCAGTAAGGCCTGATGATTACATTTATAAACAGTGGAAATCTAAGTGCTTGTCTACGGACGTTCCATTGTAATGTCCTTCAACATGAATGCCAACTTAAGATTGTAGACCATTGATCAACTGTATGATGATATGTCAACCTGTTTTCCTGTAACTATACTCGTACTGTCCAAGTGTGTGCGTCCCATTAAACAGTATGAAACGACCACAGTAGTCCAGCTATCCTTGACTTCTACATGTGATTGGAGTGGGTGTCCTGTGTATCTGTAGAACTGTCATCCATTCGCGTCTTCATTATTGATGTTTACACTCACTCATTCCATCAGAATATACGCATCTAACAGTACACCTTGTCAGGGCCCCAACAGTCGGTAACCTGACCCATTTAAAGAACATTGTGACTGGACGAGCTATATCAAAAAATAGCATTTATCAGGACCCCTCCCCCCAAGAGCTTCAGGTCCCTAAGCCTTAGCCTAATTAACCTCGTGGATAATCTGGCCCTCATGAAGTCACCAGGCTCTTGCCACCCGTTATTTTCTTGCTGGAAGATTTTGACACGATGAGTCAGTCTCAACCGAAATGGAATTCAGTGGATCCTCAACAACTTGACGATCTAGATTGTTCTGGTGACATGGTTCTTCTGTCTTATAATCGTAACCAGAAGCACGACAACAAGTGAATACGCGGTGAGATATTACAGTAATTGGGTCTAAAACGTCACAGAGAAATGATAAGAATTATGAGAATTATTGCGCTAATTACAGCTATACTGCACTTGGGAGTAATAACCCGTATGTATTGGTTGGAGGAACAGAGTTTTAAATATAAAAATGCAATAGTTAATGTGGTATTCTATCTTAGTCCTCTAAATGAACCAATGCTAGACTATTGTCGTTCTTAACCTTTATGGTAATAAAAATAAAAAATACAGAGAGATACAAACATGTCTAACATCTTACAACGGCAATTATTCTAAGTCCCGTAACTCTCTCCTCATATCTAAATATAGGACACTACATTCTCTCCCTTTCTTAAATAACAAAAACACATTGAAACTCAAACTATTCTACAAACATCACTAATGACAGACAGAGTCATTGTCAATACGAAACATAGTCATTGAGACGTCTTGGGACATTTCGGTGTCTAGGCGGTGGTCTGCCTGTTTGCGGTAATTGCCTGTTGTTGTCTATGAAGACGCCAGCTGGTTCTGTGGCAGTTGGTGGTAACTCAGGACTGATAATGTCATCTCAGTAATCATCATCTGGCTGTGATTTCTTTTTGGCTGCTCTGGCCAGGTTTTCGTTGACTTTCTTGAAAAATCAGACATTTCTTTCACAACTCTGCCTTCACCTGTTTCCCTTGATTTTAGTAATCTGATAAGGTTCTGGATTAAACCTCGGAGTTGATTTGCTGTTTTGTTCTTGTCGTACTAAAACAAAATCTCCTACTTTCAGATGAGACGGCTGCGGTCGTAGTCTACGGTCTGCATGTTGCTTCATTCTGTATATTGCCTGTGCATCTTTGCTCTGAACATCTGATGAGGCTGGTTGACTCTCTTTGGTTTCAACTGTTGGAATCTTAATCGAGACCTTTCTTTGAAACATGAGCTCATATGGTGATTTGCCTGTTGACATATGAGGTGTTGCCCTATAATTTCTAAGGAAAGCAGACAGCTGTTGTCTCCGACACGTTCCTTCAACTGTGGCTGTTTGAATGACCTTCTTAAGATTTCTTATCATCCTTTCCACCTCCCCGTTTGCCCTTGGCCAGTAAGGTGTGATTCTTCTATGTCTGAATCCAACATGGTACATAAATATGTTCGTGCCTTGACTGTTAAATGGGGAACCATTATCTGTTTTTAAAGTTTCAGGAATTCCTAATGTCGAAAATATCTTGTCAATCACAGGAATGACAGTTCTTGCTGATGTGGAATTAATGATTTCAGCAACTGGAAATCTTGAATATTCATCTACCATGACAAGAATATGGAAGCCGCGGTAGCATAGTGGTTAGTTCACTGGCTTCCTAGCACAGTGGTCTATGGTTCGATCCCCAGATGAAGTGGGATTTTTTAGAACGCAAACGGCTCCTGGGTCGACCCAGCCCCAATTGGGTACCAGAGCAACTCTGGGAAGGTTGAGGCGGCCGGCGTGATGCTGACCACATCACCCCTAGTGTGCCGATGGTCAAGAAAATATGAGACTAACACCATATTCCCAATACGCCTCAATGGGCGTGTAACGGGATCCTTTACCTTTACCTATGACAAGAATATACTGTCCACATGGTAATGGTCCACAAAAATCTGCAGAGACCGCTGTCCATAGAGCTTTGGGAAGCTCAGACATTTTCAAAGGTGTCATATGTGCTCCAATTTCTGTGCAAGCTTGACAAGCTAAACAATTTGCAACAGTCTCTTCAACCATTTTGTCCAATCTGGGGAACCAAATTTTCTCTCTAACCAAACATTTGGTCTTGACTGTGCCTTGATGTCCTTCATGAGCCAAATCTACTGCTCTTCTCTGGAGTGTTCTAAGAATTACTATTCTTGAACCTCTCAGTAATAAATTGTCTTCAGTAAGTGTAAGTTCATTTCTAAATCTGTGGAAAATATTAAGATCGTCCCTGTTCACATTAGAGAACTGTTCATAAGGAATGTTATTCCATTTGTTATTTCTGATTAAAAACTGAACTGCTTGTAACAGTGGGTCTTTCATGGTCTCTTCTTGCATTTCCTTGAAATTCATAGCTTTTGGAACACTGTTCATGGCAAGGAATCTCACATGTGTTTGTGTCTCTTCACTGTTCTCAGACTGCACTTTTAGTGGGTGTCTTGACATTTAATCAACAGGATTATTTTTTCCAGGCTTGTATACAACATTGAAATCATACTGCTGTAGTCTTAAAACCCATCTTTCTATACGAGCAGGAGGCTTGGATGTTCTTTTTCCAAATATCAACTCCAATGCCTTGTTATCTGATATGATGGTGAACTTGCTGCCATAAATGTATCAGTGAAAATATTCACAAGCCCACACTATTGCTAAAGCCTCTTTTTCTGTCTGAGTATCTAGTTTCTGTATTTGACAGACTTCTACTGCCAAAAGCTACAACATATTCTTTGTTTCTGTCATCTCTTTGGGTTAGCATTGCCGCTAAGCCGACTGGACTTGCAACTACTGAGATGAATGTCTTTCTGTTCCTATCAAAATAGGATGTACCAGCACTTTTGGTTAGTTCTGATTTCAGCATATCTAATGCTTTTGACTGAGTTGCAGTCCATATCCATGGTGTGTCTTTTCTTGTAAGCATTCTTAAAGGCTGACTGAGTGTTGCATAGTTTTGAATAAAACGTGAACAGTAATTGAACATTTCCAGTAGTCTTCTCAATTCAGATACATTGGTTGGTTCTGCCATATCTTGAAGTGCACTAACTTTTCTGTGGCCTGGAACAATTCCCTTCTCAGAAAAAGTATATCCATAAAAATCCAATGTGTTTTTGCTGAATTCACATTTCTCTTTATTCAATGTGAGGTTATGCTGCCTTAGTCTGATGAATACCTGTTCTAGATTTTCATCATGTTCATTTGGGGTTTTTCCATAAACCAGAATATCATCAGATACATTCAACTGTCCCTTCAGACCCTGAAGCACATTTCCAATTATATTTTGGAATGCTTCTGCCGCTGAGACCATTCCAAAACTGAGCCTTTTGTATCTTCGTAAACCTAGATGTGTTGAAAAAGTTGTGATGTATCTAGATTCCGAAGCTAATAGAATTTGATGGTAACCACTTCTCAGATATAATTTGCTGAAAACTTTTGCTCCATTTAGATCCACTATTATGTTGTCTATTGTAGGAGTGATGTGTCTCTCTTATTCTATAGCTTCATTAGGCTGTCTCATGTCTACACAAATTCTTACATCACCATTATTCTTCATGACAGGTACTATAGGACTGACAAACGGAGTCGGCCCTGAAACATGTTCAATGATATCTTCTTCTTCTAATCTTTTCATTTCTTCTTCTACTTTTTGCCTGATGTGAAATGGAATCCTTCTGTGCTGTTGTGCTTTAGGTTTCACATTTGCATTTATGTGTTATTTTAGCTCAAAATTTTGCATTTTACCCACACCTTGGAACAGGTCCGAATACGTTGCAAACAGATTATGTGTTTTCTTGCTGTTGATGCTATTTATTATTTTGACAACCTGCAATTTAGATGCTGTCTTATGGCTTAATAGAACTTCATGTCCACCTTCTACTACATAGATAGTAGTACAGGCTTGATGATGCTTGGATTCAATGGTTGTTCTAAACATTCCAGTGTGACAGTGCCCTCGCACTGGTTACGGCATCAATTAGTATAATGTGACAGTGTAGGGTCTTCTTTTAAAAGTAAACTAGGTGACAGATAGTAGACCTAGTTGTTGTATGTTCAAGTTGTCAATTTACTTTATTTGACTCATCTTCCAAGTAAGAACTATCTCTTAGGGACTGGCCATCACCGCCAGAGTTGACGATTCCTTGATGAGATAAGGTTCGTTTCTTTTTATTACCCTGGACTCGTTCTCCCCTCCTTGTTGTTGTTAAACAGTGACTACTTCGTATAGCAGTATTTCTGGATATTTATATGTATACAAGTTTACACCTTATGCACGCACCCACTCCACAACCTTCTACAAATCAAACCAACTGGTGTGGTGGTATTCCAAATGATAACAGTTTTATTTACATAATTACAGGTTCCACAATTTTCCAACAGAGTGCATATGACATAAATCTCCATTTCAATCTATACACCATGTCCCTGATTCCATGGACATTTCCAAAGGTAACCAAATTCTCTTCTGCGGACTCTTGGTTACTTATCTACATTATATTCTGCTAACATTTTATCCTCCTTTTCTACCTATATACTTAGGGCTTTTCCTCGAGTCTCCCTAAGTCAATGTAAGCTTATTCTCTCCAGTATTTGCTCTGTCAGTCCTAACTCAAATATTTGCATCGTTATCAATTTCTAGTTCATACACAAAAATTTCTACAATGTCAAGTACTCCTGTAGTGGCACCTATACTTACTCTGAAATGAGAGAGCGCACGAATCGTTTCATTGATGTCATTGCGTTGCAAATACCCTTGCTCAGTTATCCTTATCAAGGACTATGCCTCACAACTCATTTATATAACAGCCCATCCTGGATATCAGCTGATAAAAGTTATCCACTTTGCATATAATTGTGCATCATTTTCAGTGTCCCTGCTTCTTGAGCTCTCCCTTTATTGCGAGTGTCTTTACCTTCTGGTTAATGCTTTGGCTGTTTTGCTGAAACAAGTTCCTCTTTTCACATAATGTATGCATAATAAAAGTCAAAAGTCATCTTACCGTAATTATACAGAATCCAAATACTTATCACAGTTCCTACTATCACACCTATGAGCTAGCCCTATGCTTTAAACACAGTTCAATCTAGTCTCCGGAATTTCTACCAATAATCAGTCTAAAGCTATCTACTTGTTCTGTCATGAACTTCTGTCACCCACAGGTTTCACTTCTTGAGAGCCCGGCAATACACGTCTTGCCGCTTGGGTTTCACTGCCCGGACTAATTTCTTTTGTCCTTCAAATCATTGTCCCATGATCCGTTCTTGTTTATCAGTCAATCCGATTGGTCTGCCCTCTTCCTACTCACCGACAACAAGCTCACGCTTATTTTCACGCAGGCAACTCAGTGAACTGTGCTCCGTAGCTTTTTAAAACTTTCCCCATTTTTTTCTCATGCATTTGTTTTTCTTCCCAGCTAAGCCTGCAAGGGGCGTTAATTATTTGTTGTCTCCCTTTGAGGTTTATACCTTAATATTACAGTCCCTTTTCTAAGTCTTACTAGAACAATCATGATATGCAAATTTCCTTAACCATAACTGTGTACTCACAGAAATTATTTAAGTCTAAATCAGCCTTGTTTTCTGTAACTCTGAATTAAAGGGTTTTCTCCCTTTGCATCTAAGCATAGGTGTACAATCTTTTATCTCCCATCTTTAAGATAAATAGCCTGTTTCCTAAATTATTCAAATTTCTCAAACCATTTTTCCATACACCTTTGTCCTATCAAACCAAATCCGAACCTTGTCTACAACCCAACGGTGACACCAACCACTTTTAAAGACGAGTATTCTGTTATCGTAAAACGAATTTTAATTATTTTGATCCGAAGCATAAATACTGCTCCGGCAAACCCAACGCCCTAATATCCGGCCTTTGGCTAGGATCATGTGTCTACACACAGGGACCGGTACAGTGACATTCATGTGTCATTAGGTCCCTTGTGTGAGAACACAGAGGATCACTACAGTGACACAGTTTGTCATTGGGTCTTCTTGTGTTGGGACATGTGGTCTTGACCAGAGCCGGGTTTAGGCGGGGACAATGCGACCTCATGCGAGGAAAAAATATGCGACCTCAAGCGAGGAAAAAAAAAAAAAACCTAATATCCGGCCTTTGGCTAGGATCATGTGTCTACACACAGGGACCAGTACAGTGACATTCATGTGTCATTAGGCCCTTAGTGTGAGAACACAGAGGATCACTAGGTGACACATTTTGTCATTGGGTCTTCTTGTGTTAGGACATGTGGTCTTGACCAGGGCCGGGTTTGGGCGGGGCTAATGCGACCTCATGCGAGGAAAAATATGCGACCTCAAGCGAGGGGAAAAAAAAGAAAAAAAATATCGTAAAACGAATTTTAATTATTTTGATCCGAAGCATAAATACTGCTCCGGCAAACCCAACGCCCTAATATCCGGCCTTTGGCTAGGATCATGTGTCTAGACACAGGGACCGGTACAGTGACATTCATGTGTCATTAGGTCCTTTGTGTGAGAACACAGAGGATCACTAGGTGACACATTTTGTCATTGGGTCATCTTGTGTTGGGACATGTGGTCTTGACCAGGGCCAGGTTTGGGTGGGTAAATGCGACCTCATGCGAGGATAAAAAATATCCGGCCTTTGGCTAGGATCATGTGTCTAGACACAGGGACCGGTACAGTGACATTCATGCGTCATTAGGTCCCTTGTGTGAGAACACAGAGGATCACTACAGTGACACAGTTTGTCATTGGGTCTTCTTGTGTTGGGACATGTGGTCTTGACCAGAGCCGGGTTTGGGGTGGGTGCCAACGCGACCTCATGCGAGGAAAAATATGCGACCTCATGCGAGGAAAAAAAAAAAAAAAAAAAGAATTTTAATTATTTTGATCCGAAGCATAAATACTGCTCCGGCAAACCCAACGCCCTAATATCCAGCCTTTGGCTAGGATCATGCGTCTAGACACAGGGACCAGTACAGTGACATTCATGTGTCATTATGTCCTTTGTGTGAGAACACAGAAGATCACTACGGTGACACATGTTGTCATTGGGTCTTCTTGTGTTGGGACATGTGGTCTTGACCAGAGCCGGGTTTGGGCAGGGACAATGCGACCTCATGCGAGGAAAAAATATGCGACCTCATGCGAGGAAAAAAAAAAGTTATTGTAAAACGAACTTTAATTATTTTGATCCGAAGCATAAATACTGCTCCGGCAAACCCAACGCCCTAATATCCGGCCTTTGGCTAGGATCATGTGTCTAGACACAGGGACCAGTACAGTGACATTCATGTGTCATTAGGTCCTCTGTGTGAGAACACAGAAGTTCACTACAGTGACACATATTGTCATTGGGTCTTCTTGTGTTGGGACATGTGGTCTTGACCAGAGCCGGGTTTGGGCAGGAACAATGCGACCTCATTCGAGGAAAAATATGCGACCTCATGCGAGGAAAAATATGCGACCTCATGCGAGGAAAAAAAAAAGAGAACACAGAAGATCACTACAGTGACACATGTTGTCATTGGGTCTTCTTGTGTTGGGATATGTGGTCTTGACCAGAGCCGGGTTTGGGCGGGTGCCAATGCGACCTCATGCGAGGAAAAAATATGCGACCTCATGCGAGGGAAAAAAAATAATTATTTTGATGCAGTTGTCTCCGTCATATTTATGTGAGTTGGGATTGTCAACACTTGCAAGCACTGAATTTTTAAAAAAGTGTTGAATATGAACTAAGAGTTTGCTTAACTCAAATGCACTAAAATATCCAAGAAATTACTCAAAAGCATCAAACCCAAGTAACGCATTAGAACCATCATTTTTGTATGAAAAACAGTTCTTTTTTGTTTTTGTCAAAGATATGTTCTAATTGCGTTAAACAATTTAAAGAAAATCAAATTTACAGTTGTCTTTTTTCTAAAATACCCACAAATTAGTGTATTTAACTAAGTATATATCACTAATTTTTTATTCTGGCGCGGGGCCAGATAGGTGTGCCGCAAAGTTTGAGAGAATTGAAAAGTGTGCCGTTAAAACAATGTTAGAAAATCCCTTAATGACCGAGGACTAGTTAGGAACCAGGCCAGGAGGAAGACCGCCGATAGGATATTATGTCGTTCTCTCTGGCAAACCTCTACACTCCAGGGTAGAAGAGGAACGACTAAGTAAGTAAGTAAGGTTTTCTTTCGCTTCCCACGTGCCTTTTTTTAAAGTGTTTCTCCTTGGCTTCATAGCCAGTGCGTCTAGATAAGTCTGACTACATCGAAGGAAGATAAAATAGAATGTATAGGAGTGAAATGACTGCAGGAGAAATAGCGGTATCATCAATACATGAAGCAGAAATAACTCGCTGTAATTCTAACTCGTCATGTTGTTAAGGGTTACTGGATAATTAAATATACTGTTCAAAAAAAGAAACGCATAGCTATCCGAAGTCGCGTTTTTATGAGTTTGTAAGTAAAATTTGGTGCTAGGGTATATAAAAACCAGCCTCAAATGTTCTTTACAGTGTCAAATGCACGTGTTGACCTGAATTGCGTTCGTTTTTTGTAATCGTTACAACGCAGTGATCAATAGTGTTTATGACGCAATTTTTTACCAAAGCTCATGTTGCGCGCACGTGAAAGCAATAAAATTTGGGGTAAACACTATTCACTGACTACGCAACTGAAACCTTATAAAAGGATAACGCTACACACACACAAAATTCAATTCATTTTCAAGCAGACATTTAGGGCGTCTCTATCGATAAATTTAAGGAACATTGCTATTGGCCGACTGCATGCAGACTAAAGTCAAAGTCAGGTTGCCAGGCATCTAAACGTGCATCAGAGTACCATCAGTCGACTTTGGCACCGGTTCCAAGCCACTGGCTCAGTTGCAGCGTCATGATAGACGGCGTATGGTCTACCGTAGGTGAAATGAACGTTTTGCCCAAAATTGCGTTGATAAAGCTCCGCCGCACGGTGGTGGAAGTGCAGTGGTGTGGGGAATGATCAGTTACAACGGAAGGCGTCAATTGGTGCACATTGAAGGAGGCTTGAATGCGCAACGATACGTCAATGAAATTCTTCGACCCCATGTCCTTCCACTTTTGGCTGCCCAAAGGTCTGTGTTTCAACAGGACAACGCCAGACCTCACTGTGCACGGTTGACCACGCAGTTCCTGACTGCCAACAACATTCTCACCCTTCCCTGGCCATCCCTGTCTCCAGACATGAGTCCGATTGAGCACCTGTGGGATGAGCTGCATAGACGTGTTTGTCACCGAGACGTTGCTCCAGCCAATCGTCGTGATCTGTTCCAGGCACTCCAAGAAGAGTGGGCAGCCATCCCACAGGCCCACATCAGACATTATGGCTATGTGTGTGCCTTCAGTAGCTATACGTTTCTTTTTTGTTTGAACAGTATATAATTTCTGTATATTTTGCCATAATTAAGTTAAGACAGATAACTTCTTTTATTTCAAGGGAAACAATTAAATTAATAAACACTTAGAGCATGTTTTCAAAACTTTTCCTTTTTTTTAAAATATGCCTAAATAAATTTCTAAATTTTATAATAAAAATGAAATATAAATTAGTTTCTTTAGTACAACCGGCACTTGCTATAACATTTTAGTTTTTTATCTGCATCATTTAATAAACAGATTAAAGAACTGCACTTAATACAGAATCTGAAGAGCTGACACTAAAGAGTGCGGTATCACTTCAATGCGAATTTCGTTTCCAAGATATGAACAGTCTGAATAATTCTACGGCGCAAAAATGCGCTCTTCATCAATATATGGAACATACTTTATTACAAAACATCACAGACAACGGACCTACGAGCACAGCTCTTTCAACTGCGGATCTACATACATATTACACTCAGTGTTGCCACAGCTGGGTATTTTTTACTAGATCTGGGTTTTTGGGCTTCCGTCTGGGTATTTTTTTCTCCAAATCTGCATTAATCTGGGTATATTTGACAATTAGCATTAATAATGTATGTATATTCTGTGCACTGAGCATTATACATTATATTTATATTATAATTAAATCTAAAAAAATTATGTGCTTTATATGTTTTTTATTCAACTTAAATTTAATTCCTGTTTTTAACCACATCAATGACGTTGTTTTTTGACTCGTTTACATCAACTATCTATTTCCTGTTATTCTGTTGATGGCTGTCATCTACAATACTCTGTCATTTTTGCGATGTGTTTTAAAGCATCTTTTTAAATTTTAGACAAGCAGATAAACAGCATATTTTGTGTGTGTGGTTATTATAAGATTATAAAATGAGCAATGATGAAGGTAAGCTAGTTAGTTGTAGCAGCATGACGACACACACGCCACCGAGTAAAAAAGTGAAGCCATGGTATCAGCAGGCTTTTTGTGCGGAATGGCTAACAGACAGCGAACTGAAGGATTGGATAAAGCCGGACTCTGGCAATCGCTATGCTGTGATTTGTACGGTCTGTTCCTGTACATTAACTAATGCCAAAAAAACAGCTTTATTGACACATAAAAGCACACAGAAGCACATGAAAAACTTCGAAGCCAAAAGCATAACTCTGAACATTAACACGTTTTTCATCAAACCAAAAGAGCCCTGTCTCCAAGACAAAATTGCTAAAGCGGAGATACTGTTGTCGGCTTTTATGGCAGAACATAATACTTCGTTTTCGCAAGCTGATCATTTGATTGAATGTTGCATGCAGATGTTTCCAGACAGCACAACTGCTCAAACAATGTCACTGAAGTGCAACAAGCTTTTGTGTGAAACAGTTTCCAATCGAATACTAGCCAAGTAAGCAGTTGCCAAAGATGAAGTTTGTCATAAGTTTAATCCTAGTAAAAGCGTGGTTGAAGATGTGCGTGAAGGAAGGTTGTCGGCAGTGATATGCAAAGATTTTGGATCTCCACAATCAAGATTCCACGTTGTGACGGTGTACTCTCCATAGAAAAAAAAAGCGAGTTGCGTGATACTGTGGTTTCCGGTGCGCCTTCTGGCCCAGTATCTACGACTTTAGCACCTGTTCAACGGGAGAGTGGGCTCATCCCTAATCTGTTTATGTTCCCAGTAGTAGACTATTCGCAAGCAGCCTGGGGGTGCCACTGCTCTGCGCGGACCTTGTTTACCGAGGCGGCGTCCGAGCTCGTATGGTGAAAATATGGTTGCGTTATCTTCAAAATAGCCCTGTCTTTCCCGTGGCTTTTCTGCCATCCTGCAACTTTGAGTTAGGGAGTTCTGAGCTCCAGTCTCTTTCCCAGGCATTTTATCGTGGCCTAGCACGCATACAGAGGACCCCACTTCTGGTTCTAAATTAGCAGTTGGGGATAGGTGGGGTAGCACACTGTGCATTCCCCGTCATCCAGGGGGCTCTCCAACTATGCAGAGCTTGCACAATGCTGTGCTCTGGTTCTGGGCTCTCCCAAGGAATCCTCACGTCCTGCACAGAGCCACTTCCAGATACCCACCACCTGCCAACCCTCCATTGTAGAAATCTCCTGCATGCGGCCATCCAGTCAAGAGCCAGTATTAAGTTTGGTGCCCAAGTGATCCCCCCAAGCTCAGTGTGCAATGCTGGGTTCTCATCATGCTGCAACACAGGGGGGATTGTGATGCTCAGCCATCTCTCTTAACTCTGCACCAATAAGTGACATCGGGGACTTAACTGTGCCTCAGTACTGGGAGGCCCCGTTTCCGGGTACACCACACACAGCCAATTGAGGCAACGGTCGCCGTGGGCGTGTCTTCAGTGGGGAGGTTGTGGAGTCTTCCTGTCCATGTTCTTGCACATCCTAACACTGCCCGCAAGACATCGGAGGTTTGGAGAGTGGCCTTCTCTGCTTTTTTAAGCCGGGGTGGGCTCCCCGGGCAAGTTTCGATGGGGATCGGGACGTGTCCACGCGCCAGTGGGCCCAGCATCGGCCGCATCTGATGGAGGACTTGCTCTGCCAGGTTTGAGTTAGTAAATTCCAACTTTGTCATCTTCATGGCATTGTGATGCTGGGGTGCCTGTGGATTTCCTACCGCCCCGGGTAGAAGCCAGAAGTGTACTGTGCCAGCTCTGGGGGAGATAAAGGGGGTGTTTCTGCGTCTCCTTGTGATACGTAGCCAAGGTAGGGCTCACAGTGCTCTTTCCCCGCCACCAAATTGCCTGCTGGTTACGCCGAGTTCTCCGAGGCTCTAGGCATGTGACCAAGAGTTGAAGGCAATAGGATCGTCACGTCCTGAGTCTCTGTGCCTGTACGATGGGTTCCGATCTTCAGGGAGCAGTCCACACTCGTTCCCACTCCCAAGACTTGTTCAGTATCCATCTGGCTCCTTCCCACCCACAGAGGGCGTGTACGGTGTAGTGCACCGGTTTTATTATCGAGGTTTGCTCCTCTAGATCCGTTGTGTTTAGCCTGAGAATTCGCACCCTCAGTTACCAGGACTACCTCGAGGAGGGTGTGGCTCTTCACCACGCACAACGATCTTGGGGTATGAGAGGTTTTGCTAGGCCAAGAGACTAACACCGCAATGGTCGCTCCTTTCATGAACAAGAATTCACTAGGCCTAGGGTGAAGCAAGGGGGGAAACCCACTACCCACAACACCAGCACATCATACCCCCTGTCTGTAAAAGACTTTGCCCCTCCACGTTGTGAATTCATGCATATGATCTTGACGAAGGAGAAGTTGTCGATATGGATGCCGAGTCGCTGACAAGTGACAATTTTCTACAGTAACAAGTTACAACTAACATTTTGTATTTGATTTGATGAACATTTTGTTAATGTAACTACTGTAGGTATGTTACTGTGTCACAGCGTCATATGACAGGCCATCCTGTCAGAATCCTGATCTCACAGCCTGATGACCGTCCTCTAGTTTACCATCAGTGTCGTGAGGAAAACTTCCCCTGTTGGCCCGGGTTCTTAACCTTTGTGATCGTATAGTGCGTTGTTTTTGTTTCACAGTGGTGTATGAATAGTATGAAAGTTTCTAACACGTTGCAACGAGAAATCCAAAACACGACATCGAAACGAAGGCAATCACCATAAGATGCATTTTTTTGTCAAATAAAGTTATTAGTTCTTTAATCTGGTTTTCTTCGTTTACAGGGTTCTGGGTTCATAATCTGACGTTTCCTTCTAAACATTTATGGACGTTTTACGTATGGAGGAGTTCACCCTCGGGAACCTCTTAATTAGGACTTCGTCTCCGACTCCTTGTTGTCCTTGATAGTTATGCTAGGGCCTCTCTTTTATCTAGCGTTCTGTTTTAAACTCGACTCACCGTTTTAATGTTGGTTAGTTTTCGTTCGCATACGATGTTGTAAACCGTCTCTCTTAACAAGGCAATTAGAACTGTTCAATTTACCATCTTGCCTTTCAGTTTTTCAATTTCTTCACCTTTTCTTCCATGGATGCGATGTTCCGCCCTTCTGTTCCATTCTTCGTCTTGTTGCTCTGTGTCTTCGTCATCGTTGTCCTTATGACGTCGTTGGTCTCTCGCATTCCATTCTTTTTCTGTAACTCGCATCGAGAGTATTCCTTTCCTTACATAGTCGGTGCCTTATTCCCCAATTTACGTCATTTTGACCCGTATGTCACTGCTCCTGTGACATATACACCCCAGGGTCCCTCAAGAAAAAATGTTGTCCATGACAGCATTATTCCTTCGTCCATGCCTCTCACTGACTCCAAAACGCCCCTTTTATATATAACCCGGAACTAACTAAAACACTGAACTAATTCTTTACAAATTTCTAAATACTTATAATCAATAACGTTTAACTTCTTATTTAACAATTTAGCATACTTATAACTTTAACAAGTTTACTTTCTCAATTCAACATACAACCATTGACACTCAATTAGCTCGGCCCTCACCCTACACTCGTTTCTCGTCACGACCACAACTCAGCTCCTCAACTTATACTCGTTTCTCCTAACGACTTGTACTTCTACTAATAAGTACCACTTTCACTAGTCTTTCCTTACTCGTTAATTCTATAGTCACCCTCCTGTCATTCCGCTACGGTATCTATGGTTTCATCCCTTGCTCTTCTGCATGGGCATTATTATTTCCCCAACTCAACTCACGCATAAGTCCGTTTGGACTCTATTTATGCCCTTATACAAGAATTAGCCATCGCTTCCATCTTGTACTTGTAACTGCTAGAAGCAGCCTTCAAAGATTCTCTCTCTTTCTCTTTTCTTTCTTAATCCTGCTTGCTATCTCATTTCGTTCTCTATGCTCCTCTCACAAATTTACTTTACCCTCTGGTTTTTTTTTCGGAGAAGTCTATATCCCCACAAGTCTCCATAAGACTTTAGCAATCGCCGCAAACTTTGCTCTCCACACTACCTCAAATTCTCGTTCCCTCTCTGGAACTATTTCTCACCTTTTACCCTACTCTCTAGGTTCGTCACTCCTCTGTGACTTCCCCGTTTACTCATGGTTATCTTAACCATTCTTTTATACACGCCATCTCTCATGGCCCTTCAGTCATTTTCGTATAATCTCTCAGCCCCCTCTTACTTTCGCCATCTCCTATGGCCTCTTCTTCTTCGCACTATATATCCTCGTCATTTTTTTCATGACCTTTTACCCTACTTTAATTATTCATTATTTTCACATTTTCATCATTACAGCCTCTCTACTTCACTTACTCACAAACTCCCCTATTTTCGCTATAGTAGCCTCGTCCCTATGTCTCTCCCACGAAATCTGTTTAGCAATTTCTATAATTGCTTCTTCCCTTTATTTCTCTTCTGACTTCGTTCACAATTTGCTTGCTCTATTCTTCTCTGTCGCCTCAAAATCCTTTCGTCATCTAACATTTTCGTCAGAAGCATGTCTATTTCATCTCTTGTTGCTGGAAAGTGTGTATGATACCTTTCCTCCAGCAATCTCCATACCACGGTTCTACAGAGGTTAAAATCAGGCCGTTTTATGATGGCCTCTATCACCCTCCTCAGATCCTCTATGCTTGGTTCATCCACTTTAATAATTTTCTTCCTCTTGTCATTTCCCTCTTCTCCCACTTCTTCTCTAAATTTTTCCACCATTTCGCACCTCTCCGTGCGCCCTACTTCCCTCAAGTAACTCCTTTTATTCCTATATCCTATATTTTCATTTAGGTCCTCGTCCTCTGTGAATTCCCACTTATCTTCTTCCTCTGACGCTACACTGTCTGAATAACTTGACTCCGAATCGGAGTACACGTCTCTTTCCACTATTTTGATTCCCCAGTAATCAAGTTCCTCCATCACTCTCATTACAAGCCTGCGAATTTCTTCTTTTCTTTCTGATAAGTCTGTATCAAACTTTCTCTCCAGAAATTTCTGCACATACTTTAGTACCACGGTGTCGGGTTTAGCTCCCTTCATTTCGTCTTTTATTGCTTTCTTCATGTCCTCTACGCTTGGCTTAGCCACCTTGACGATTTTCTTCATCTCCTCCTCTACTCCATTAACTCTCTGTGCTCTCTTCTCTTTTTCCCGCTCTCTAATTTTTGTTATGTTATAGGCACCATGTGCTGCTAACTCTTCCTCGTCCTCTCTTCTATCTAGCGTTCTTGAGTTCCTCTCAGCTTCTTCATCTTCTCTGACGCTTCTCATGTCTTCTGAGTTTCTCTCAGCCTCTCTTGTCTCTTGAGTTTTCCTCAGGTTCTGTATTCTTTAACTCGTCGCTACCTCTACCTATAAAATCCTCACGCTGTGTCCTTTTTGCACTCCGTGGTATCCTGGATGCCCTGACACTGCTACATTTTGATGTGTCTCTGCTTCTATACCTTTCTTTCTCGTTTTTCACTGGAATTCTGGATTTTCTTATTCCCCTTCTTCTACTTCTACTATTTCCCTCCTCATTTCTAACCTCTCGGCTCGTGAATCGGCACTCATTTCTATCTGTCCTGCCGTCCGTTCCAGGTCTTTTAACTTCTTCCTCCTTATTCTTCTTCCCTTTTGAACTCTCAACCTTCTTATTGGCATAGGCATAAGGTACCGTTAACTTTTTTTCCAAATCTCTTCTATCTTCCCCTTCGTCTTTCTTCTTCTTATTTTTTTTTTTCTTTCCCATTCCTTAAATTTTCTATCGATGTAGGCATAAACCGCAGTCCGTTCTCCCTTATTTCTTTCTCTTGTACAATTTTTAATCTCTCTCTCCTTCATCTCAATTGGTGCAATTTCTCTCAATCTTTGGAGACGTCTTTCATAATCCGATGAATCCCCCGACGATACATCAGAGTTATTATCCTCTCGTGCACCTGTAATGCCCAACCTTTCTTGTGCCTCCGAGATCTTTTCCGTCTGACTCACTAGGTCCTGAGGATCTCCTTGTGGTTTCTGTTGAACTGTGGTCCCTTCTGGTTCTGTGTCCTCATTCTTCTCTTCCCTACCTGTCAGAAATCTCCTTTTATACTCCATCAACGGAATATCGTCTTCACTCCCCCATTCGTCGGTCAGAAATCTCCTCTTATATTCCATCAACGGAATATCATCTTCACTCTCCCAGTTATCTTCTTCATCTGCTAGTCCCTCTCTCTCTCTTCAGAATTCTCTCTGTGTCGCGGTTTATCAAGTTCATCTAGTACTCTGCCTCTATTCTCCTGCTCTCCTTTAAACTCCTTATTCCCCATCGTAATTGATTTACATCTTCTTCCATCACTCTCCCTATCACTATTCTGGTACCCTCTATTTTCCTTTCTCGTTTTTAATTCTGAATTTGTTTTTACCTTGTTCTTACCAATTTCCATTCCTACTCTAGTATTTAGGTCACTAAAAGGGTCTTCCATCCTCGAATCACCTTCTGGATTCTTTTCTTCATTACTAATGTCCGGCGTCGTCACAAGGGTGGCTCTCCTTCCTTGCTTCTCTCTCTCTCCCGCACTAGGTTTACCAACCTCGATCCATGGTCTGTGGTCATCCCTTCGTAGTTGTTGAACGTGAGCCTTGGTTGTATGATTCATTTTCTCATTCCATATCCTATAATTAACTAATGACGTCTTCTCCAGAATAACGTAACCTTTTATCCAATGGTTATCAAACTTAGTGGGGCGTACATGCTTCCTGTAATAAACTCTATCTCCTGGTTGAAATTCTTGTAACTTAGCTTTTCTATCCGCATAACGTTTTTGCCTCTCAAACTCCTTCTTTAGATGTTTACATCTTTTGTTATTCTGTTTATTAATAAGTTCAGACACTAAGTCCGTCTCTTCAGTCTGAGTTGAAACCGCTTTTGTTTTCTTTTCTACCTTAATCTTATTATCATCAAGTTTTCTCTTCAAGTTCAACCTTGGTCTCTCTCTTATGCAATTGATCTCCGCTCCATTTTTAATCTTACTGTTGGTAGTTCCTTCCTTTGTACACAGTTGTATCTTGGCACAGTGTCCATTTTCTGTCCTCACATTAAAATCATTTATTTCGAAACACCTTCCACCTTTTACTTCTTGAAGAAAATTTCGTACGGCTATCCTATTTCGTCTCTTACTTAAGCCTTCCCAGTGTCTAGGTGCTTCCGAAATGTTGCACACTCTGCCCTTGTAAATAGTTCTAGGTCCGTTATCTTCCCTTGGTAATCTACGTTTTCGAAAATCGTTTTCTCTAACGTCTCTTTCTCTATCCCATCGTCTGTTCATAAACCTGGTTCTAATTCTTCCTTCGCTTTTCGGTGGAGCATAGTTTCCTCGGTGAGTCTGTTGGAGTCCTCTCGAGGAAAATTCTCCCATTCCTGTCTATCCAATCTTCCCCTCTCCTCATGTCCCCATCTATCTACTCTAGGCGGAACATTTTCTCTATTGAAGTCCCATTCTGGATTTCTACCTCTGTAAGTAGACCTATGGTTGTACCCTTCATCCACCATGTTTCCACGTCTGTACTTGTCGTGGTTGAGTAAAGTGTAGAGTATTTGTCGAGTTGGACAATAGTAGTGAAATCGACAAGGGATAGTGGACTGGCAGAGTTATAGATTACACTTTAGATAAGGTGTAAATAGGAGATGGACTTGAGACAACCTGGAAGAAGATTTACCAAAGTGATCTCTCTCTCCAAGCCTCAACTCACTATACTGTATACTGTCTAAGCATCTCCTGCTCTCACTCTTTTCTCTTATCATACATAGAGATTCTAGTAAAGAGCTAAAACAAGTTAATTATGGATGAAAGGGTCGGGAACAGCGCATTAATAAATGTGTAAACTTTATTAAAGAAGAAAAGCATGGAATTAATGCATGTCATCATACACAGCATAAATTTACATCAATAATCAAAAATTCATCAATAGTCACCAATAATGCAAATACACACCCACAAACACACACACCACCAACATTCATAAAACCTGTAGAACACGGAGAAAATAAACAAGCTGTCCGACAGAGGGTCCGCTTTCGGGGACCAAAGGCGCTAGCTCCAGAAAAGTGTCTTATAGATAAATATCCTTCAAGATGACTGAAGTGAAATACCAAACTTTCCTTGTCGGGCTAAACGTTGGTGACCCCTAATTGCGCGAGGGAACACTGGAAGACGTTGTTTATCTCCTGCTGACCAAATAAACAAACTGAGCGACAGTCCGTTCGCTTTTCGTGGGACCAAATGTGCTAGCTCCAGAAAGTGTATTATTTGTAGATCCTTCGTGAGGGACTAGCCTACAAAACTTTCTTTGTTGGTGCTAAACGTTGGTGACCGCTACTCGCGAGAGGGGGCTGGAACTCTGTCCATAGATGGCTGCTCATACGTGCGAGGTTTTAAGTATCCAGAAAATACACCAGAAGAAGTCACTTGAGGACAAAGAGTCCCAGGCGCGCTTATCCGGCGCTAGGCTCTGCTTGGCTGTAAATCCTGTTTAAACTGGTTTGGCTGTGGTTTGCTGAGTGCCCCGTTTAGGCACAAAAAAGGCGGGTGATATGGAATTCTGCTATCGGCATGCTGGGCGGTTTTGATATTCTGGAAGCCGCAATGCTCTGGCTGGTAATCCAATAGGCGAGTAGAGAACTACTACTACATTTGGTGATTCCAGAATTAGCGTTGGCTCCGTTGCACTGCGTGAGCTTAACTTGGCGTTGACAAAAAGGGGTTTTGATTCAGGAACGGGGTTGACGATTCGTTGCTAGATGTATACAGAAACCCTCTAGTCGAAGATTATATGACTTTCTTCGCCTGACTGGAGTCTGCTCTAGCGATTTGGTCTCCCTGAAACTGAGACCCAAAAAAACACCTTTTACCTCAAGCAAATAATAAATCACACTAACTTTATACAGAAAGTTTCGCTCCACTATGGGATTAAATTTATTGTAGTTATTGCTATGATAGTTTAGGGCTGTCTTTAACCATGTCTCCTGTTCCTTAAAAATATCAATTATCAACACGCGCCCGCATAGGCTTAATATCTTTTGTACACCCATATAACTGTCATTAAATGTTCTGACAGCAAAATCTCCTCCTCTTCTCCCAATCTCAACATACAGGAAACCTAACCTGTAGTTACAGTTAAATGAATATGCTTATTCATCTTACAACATTAAATGAACAGATTACAGCATTTGACATTACACAAATAAATCGTATGTCCCCTTGGGGAAATATATTAGCATTCCACAAAATGAGTACATAGACAAGGCAATGTTCTTGCTATAATAATACAGTTGTGGCTAAATCATAAGATATAATTATATCTATGCCTGGTGACTGCTTTCGTTGAAAGTTATAGACTAGTTTCTAGCCACACAAGTAAGCATAAAATGATCCTCCCTTGCCACTAGAAATATCTATCAAAAGGAATAAGTGACTATCTCCTATAATCCAGAGTTATTACCTGCATCTCACTATTCAGTTTTAAAGTGAACAATCCACCCCTGACATTATCTTACAGAAATGACAGTTAATTTTGCTGACTCTTAACCCAATGGTAAGCATTCGTGGACTGATTCTACGCCTGATATCTGTTATTGTAAGTTTAACATTTAATCCATGATAAACCGTAACAGTTTAAGCACCACTTAATTAAGGCCGTAGGCAGTGTAATCTTATCACTGAACTAAATTACTAGGAGAAGTCCTCAGAAATAAATTCACTTTCCTAACAGATATATATAAAAGCTAACATGAATCTAATATAATAATTATAAGATATGTCAACTCACCCCGAAAATGACTAGAACATAGGCAAACACATTCTAGTATTGTGTTAAAGTTTGCCTTATCTCATGATGGTCATCTACGGGCCAGGAATATGTCACGAATGTCTTTGTCTATTAAACCCATCACTCTTATAGATTACAAAGGACGCTCCCCCCGGACACCTGGCCTGCATATTTCTTCAGAGGTATCGGCGTAATCGTAATACCGGGTAAGACAAAGGAAATCGTGCGAAAGTTCCCCAGGTAGAGAAATGCATAACATTATGCTCTATCTTGTCTAAGGGGCAAAAACCCAAAGACTGACCGCGGGTTTGTCTCCCCCTGTTTCCAGGATGCATAATATTATGATACGAAACAGCGTTCTGGAAGCCAAACACAGGGACCCTTTCGCTCATGATCAAAGGCTTAGCGCGACCAGAGAAATTCCCCCTGTTCGGACCACAGGTGCGTTTAGATAACATTACGTTACCTCTACGCTGGCCGTTGAAGGAATTTAGTACTAAGGCCAAACGTAAACAAACCTCGGGGAGGGTTTGAGAGGGTGAGAAAGTTTGGCCACGAAGGTAGAAAATGAAAGAAAAAGAAATTACAAAATGTCCAGGAAAACAGAACATTAAAAGGAGTAATCAAATTATGGACAAGATGGTAAAATAGATTATCTGTCTACGTGACAGTACTCAATGCCTCTTTGTGGTTGTCTGAACCCCACGGAAGCATCTCTCTCACTTGTATGCCTATAATTTCTATCTTCCTTCAACTCGTTTCGTCGTCCGTTATGACTCTCCATTTTACGCTTTTTACACACAGCTGCCACATGTCCCTTGGCATTACATAAATAACACCGTTTTTCCTCTGCTATCTGTATAATTCCTCTCCCGGGTTCTCTGTCATTACCATCTCTGTACCGCCTGCGCTGGTGTCCAAGATAATTCCTTCCTCTTGGTCCATCGCTAACTGCCTGTCCAGTCCACCGAGCTTCATTTCCTTTCCATTTCGTTTCCTCATGGTTGTTCCCTGATCTTAGCTGGAACCTCTTCATTAAGTCTTCTTCCGACAAGGCCAATCGTATAGCCTCATTCAAAGTTCTGGGATTCTTCCTCAAGAGAAGCAATCTCATTCCATCCTTATATAATGCATCAATAAAAATTCCAACCAACTGCCCCTCGATATCTAAACTCCGTATATCTTGTTCTCTAAAAACTTCTTCGGCCAGGTTTTTTAGTCTATCACTGAACAACTGGACTGATTCTCCTGGCTCTTGTTTTACTTGCCTAAGTAGTCCCCACAGATAATGTTGGTCTACAGATTCCACATATCTATTTAACAATCCTCTTTTCAACTCTTCCCATGTTTCTTGAGGTTCCTCTTCAAATCTTCTTCTCAAAAAGTCATTCAACAAATCCTCACTAGTTAGAAAAGCCAACCTTTTCTTTTCTTCTTCGTTTGCCCCTATGGAGTAAGCATATCTTTCTATTTTTGCTATCCACTTTTTACAACCTCCTGCTTCTCCTCTATAGGTCTCGATACTTTGTCTCAAACCAGTCTGTCTGTTTTCTATGCTCCATCTTTCTAGGGCACTATAGTAACATGTAACAAGGCTAGTGTATTTGGATCCAATCTTGATTCTTCTGCCATTTTCCAACAATTTCTTACTCTCCTTATTTTAGTCAACTTCTGCTTACTACTACTTCTTGTGTCACCCTTTACGTATTATTTACCGTGAAACATATATATATATATATATATATATATATATATATATATATATATATATATATATATATATATATATATATATATATATATATATATATATATATATATATATATATATATATATATATAATCTCTGCCAGACAGAACTATTGGTACTCATAAATTAATTTAACTAATTATTCTTAACTAGCGAAGTCTTTGAATTAAGTCATGTTGCCACGTTTTCGGAATCTTGATGGCACTTGAGGTTCACGTCTTGAAATACCAAGTTTACGTTCCAGGCAACTCGATTGAAAACAACGTCCACGTTTCTGGTACCTCGATTGAAGACAGCGTTTTACATTTCTGGTATCTTGATTGAAGACAACAGCCACGATTCTGGTATCTCGATTGAAGACAACGTTTTACATTTCTGGTATCTTGATTGAAGACGGCGTTTTACGTTTCTGATATCTTGATTGAAGACAACTACTTCGTTTCTGGTATCTTGATTGAAGACAATGACTTCGTTTCTGGTATCTTGATTGAAGACAACAGCCACGTTTCGGTAACGTAGCCGTCTGTAATTTTCAGCCACGTAGAGTCAACCTTGATCTGTAACATAGCCGTCTGTAATTTTCAGCCACGTAGAGTCAACCTTGATATGTAACGTAGCCGTCTATAGTTTTTAGCCACGTAGAGTCAACCTTGATATGTAACATAGCCGTCTGTAGTTTTCAGCCACGTAGAGTCAACCTTAATATGTAACGTAGCCGTCTGTAGTTTTCAGCCACGTAGAGTTAAACCTTGATATGTAACGTAGCCGTCTGTAGTTTTCAGCCATGTAGAGTCAACCTTGATATGTAACGTAGCCGTCTGTAGTTTTCAGCCACGTAGAGTTAAACCTTGATATGTAACGTAGCCGTCAGTAGTTTTCAGCCACGTAGAGTCAACCTTGATATGTAACGTAGCCGTCTGTAGTTTTCAGCCACGTAGAGTTAAACCTTGATATGTAACGTAGCCGTCAGTAGTTTTCAGCCACGTAGAGTCAACCTTGTTTTATTTCAACGTTGATAATCGAATCCTGGTCACGGCACCACTTCACCACCACATTCTAACGGCGACAAGACAGGCAATCCTGGTCACGGCACCACTTCACCACCACATGTCACAGCATCATATGACAGGCCATCCTGTCAGAATCCTGATCTCACAGCCTGATGACCGTCCTCTAGTTTACCATCAGTATCGTGAGGAAAACTTCCCCTGTTGGCCTGGGTTCTTAACCTTTGTGATCGTATAGTGCGTTGTTTTTGTTTGACAGTGGTGTATGAATAGTATGAAAGTTTCTAACACGTTGCAACGAGAAATCCAAAACACGACATCGAAACGAAAGCAATCACCATAAGATGCATTTTTAGGTCCAATAAAGTTATTAGTTCTTTAATCTGGTTTTCTTCGTTTACAGGGTTCTGGGTTCACAATCTGACGTTTCCTTCTAAATATTTATGGAAGTTTTACGTATGGAGGAGTTCACCCTCGAGAACCTTTTAATTAGGACTTCGTCTCCGACTCCTTGTTGTCCTTGATAGTTATGCTAGGGCCTCTCTTCTATCTAGCGTTCTGTTTTAAACTCGACTCACCGTTTTAATGTTGGTTAGTTTTCGTTCGCATACGATGTTGTAAACCGTCTCTCTTAACAAGGCAATTAGAACTGTTCAATTTACCATCTTGCCTTTCAGTTTTTCAATTTCTTCACCTTTTCTTCCATGGATGCGATGTTCCGCCCTTCTGTTCCATTCTTCGTCTTGTTGCTCTGTGTCTTCGTCATCGTTGTCCTTATGACGTCGTTGGTCTCTCGCATTCCATTCTTTTTCTGTAACTCGCATCGAGAGTATTCCTTTCCTTACATAGTCGGTGCCTTATTCCCCAATTTACGTCATTTTGACCCGTATGTCACTGCTCCTGTGACAACTGTTAAAATATCTCATTTTCAAGAGTTCATATATTGAGGTGTTAATAAAATCATATTTATATAATTGTGAATTTTTGGTAATAACAAATAAAATAAAAATGAAGAAATAAAAAAAAATTGATAGCACACAGCTTATGTGTGCTAAAGTTGCACTAAAAGATTGTGTAAGCATCGTATATCCCGTGTATTTGAGGCATAAAATAATCAGGGTATTTCTGGGTTTTTTTAAGAAGAAAATCTGGGTTTATCTCTAGAACTTGAGTGGCAACCTTGATTACACTGGAAGAAACATAGCAGGACAGATTAGAGCAAGCTTAAGTAAGTTTCTGTTTGAATATACAAGTACTTTATTTACGTGTTTTTCGTAACTTGTACGAGGGCCTCCAAATACCAAGAGATGTTTAAATCGCCAGATATTAACTTCATTACTTCATAGATATTGTGTTGTTCTAACATGAATAAGTTGATTTCTCGACTTACATAATTGAGATTGTGGCCAGCATTATAAAACCGGGAACACCTTTTATTATGGTGTCAGTCTCATTCAAGCAGATTATCTTATTAGGTTTCGTACATTAAATGAATAACACATAGTAATAGGTATGTGACAGGACGCCTTTGGTCATAACTGACGAATACGTCCCTCATGAGACATAGTAATAAGTATGTGACAGGACGCCTTCGGTCATAACTGACGAATACGTCCCTCATGAGACATAGTAATAAGTATGTGACAGGACGCCTTCGGTCATAACTGACGAATACGTCCCTCATGAGACATAGTAATAAGTATGTGACAGGGAGCCTTCGGTCATAACTGACGAATACGTCCCTCAAGAGATATATAGAATAGGTCTAATGTACTCCCATGCATGTCGTACAAGGCGACTAGTTCGAGGTTGTGCATGAGGCTGCTACGTAAAACAAACTGTCACGAAAACCACTGCTACAAGAACCTTTGATGATTGGTACATGCTTCCTGTCACCCGTGTGTTACCGGGACCCGAAAGGGGAGCAAAGAATAGTAACACTGTTCCCTGCCAAGCATGTCGTAGAAAGCGACTAAGGAGGGTTGGGCATGGGGCCGGTTACCCCATCCTGTAAAAAATTTAAACCACAAAAAACTTCAACAAACATGGGCAAGTCAATTAAAAAGGACTTGGCATGTGTTTGTTGAAGGCCTATGCTCCTTTGGGAGTGGAGGGTTATGATGATGATGACATGCTTCCTGTAAGGTTAGCCGCTAAAATAACCTTTGATGATTGGTACATGCTTCACAAACCAAAAATGGTCCAACTGGCCCACAACATCCAAATAGAAATAGACATTGCAAAAGAAACCAGAAAATGTGTTGTTAAAGGTGTAAACCCAATCCTTTCAGGTGAGGACGTTTTAAAGAACCTGGCCAAACAGAACCCAGATTTAAAGGTGGTGCACATAGAACGAATAAAAGTGAAAGGGAGTATCGTAACACCAGTGATAGTGATAACAACAGAAGGTAGGGAACCCCCCAAGACAGTACTATTTGGGAAAGCACAAACAAACACAGAGGCCTTCATTCCCCCATTGTTGCAGTGCTCCAACTGCATGAAGTTTGGCCATGGTCACCACACTTGCAGGGGGAAGTCATTATGTAGGTTTTGTGCGGGGGCACACCCTTTCACGCAGTGCGAAAAGGCGAAGTCAGATACTGACTATAAAAAGGATAATGCAAACAGAAAATGCATTAATTGCAAAGGAAACCACAGCGCCAGATTCCAGGGCTGCCCAGTTTATCAGCAGACCAAAAAAGCACTGAAGGAAGCTATAACAACCCAAACCCCTTTCAAAACAGTCATTAAAGAATTAAAGGAAAACAATACTTATACGAGCACTAAAGTTATAACAGAAATTAACAGTGTGCAAGAGGAAGTCAAAATGATTAAGTCACAGATGGCAAAAGAAAGTAAGAACCAGTTAGAAAGTAATAAAATAATACCAAAAAACCAGTCGGATGATTCAACTATATTCTCGGAAGATACGAATGCACTGAAAAGTGCAAAGGCAATACTACAAGAAATGAAAGCCATACAACACCAAATTGCCCAGGATGTAGTTAAATTGTCAGCACTGAAAGAAGAAAATGAAATGATGCTAGTTAAACTATCTGAACTGAAAGAGGATAATGAAATTACACTAAAAAAGATAGAAAATCAGAGACAGGAGATTAACATAGACAGAGAAGCATTAGAAAAGGAAAGTGGCAAACAAAAGCAAGAAGCTAAATGGAAAGAATGGGTGTTACGTGCAGTCTTTGATATCTTACAATATTATACATAGGTAATTTTTTAGTGCTTAAGGGAAAGTCATTATTGAGTTACTTCCCTTGAACTCCGCGGATAAATACATTTTTACTGCGATTTATTCGTTGTTTGGGTAATAATAGATTGTTCTTGCTTCAGAATATCTATGGCCTGAATTTATGTGTATTGTTTGTCTGAGTAGGACAAGTCTGTCTTATATCTGTATATCTTTACATATCTAGGTCGAACTATATGTTCTGTTGTCTCTAGAGAGGTCAAAGGCTATTCGGCGGATGTGTCGCTTGAGTGGGGTGATTTGGCTTCGTCCTGATAGGGAATGTGTGTGTTTTGCTATGTCGGCTTGATGCCTTGAAAAGTGATCTCAGTGGTTTTGGGGAAAGTGATAGTCGTCTAGACCTATCGTGTATGCTTTACCCCAGTGTTTATTCATCTTGCCAAGGAATGGCAGTTTCATATTCCCTCTACCAAGGTAATCAAAGATACTCTTATGAACTCTCGATCGAAGCCACCATTGTCGATAATTACGATTTGAATGTTTAAGAGAATATATTTGACTCGATGAAAAACGACTTCGATTCCTAGCAGCACTATATTCTGTAGATTTGGTCATGAATGTTACGTGCAGTCTTTGATATCTTACAATATTATACATAGGTAATTTTTTAGTGCTTAAGGGAAAGTCATTATTGAGTTACTTCCCTTGAACTCCGCGGATAAATACATTTTTACTGCGATTTATTCGTTGTTTGGGTAATAATAGATTGTTCTTGCTTCAGAATATCTATGGCCTGAATTTATGTGTATTGTTTGTCTGAGTAGGACAAGTCTGTCTTATATCTGTATATCTTTACATATCTAAGTCGAACTATATGTTCTGTTGTCTCTAGAGAGGTCAAAGGCTATTCGGCGGATGTGTCGCTTGAGTGGGGTGATTTGGCTTCGTCCTGATAGGGAATGTGTGTGTTTTGCTATGTCGGCTTGATGCCTTGAAAAGTGATCTCAGTGGTTTTGGGGAAAGTGATAGTCGTCTAGACCTATCGTGTATGCTTTACCCCAGTGTTTATTCATCTTGCCAAGGAATGGCAGTTTCATATTCCCTCTACCAAGGTAATCAAAGATACTCTTATGAACTCTCGATCGAAGCCACCATTGTCGATAATTACGATTTGAATGTTTAAGAGAATATATTTGACTCGATGAAAAACGACTTCGATTCCTAGCAGCACTATATTCTGTAGAATGCAGTCTATTGTTCATGACCAAATCTACAGAGCAACGAAATGTTGTATGAATGACTAACTTTAGAACAGATTCATTATCTGTATTCAAACGTGAATGACAGTTCACGAGTGGAGCCATCTTGGAACCAAAACATGTAGGACTTTCAAGAAGAGAAAAGGGATGCCCGTATTATCGCTTGATCAGTCCAGAGATCACTGCTACACATGAGAACCCATTGTTAGTGGTTCAATATTATTATATGGAAAAATATGTGCTGAACATTATGTTGAAGAATCGTTGCTAAACGAGATTAGGTTTAGAAGTCATCTGGAATATTGTTTACAAGCTGACGTGCTCAGTCAGTGACGTCAGATGATATATGTATGGGCGATACTGAGTGCTTGGCTATTGACAGTCCATTATACCATTATTCTACATGAGTGCCCATGTAACATTGCAAGACCATTTGTCCACTGTACTATGATGTATTATGGCAACCTGTGATTTGTCACTATCTGTGCTGTCGAGTGTGTACGTCCAATTAAACTTTAGAAAAGGTACACAGTCGTTGGTGTCGATGACTTCCGGTCATACATGAGTGTCACGGGACGCGAGTAAGTCTGCATTTTAATTCTTAAAACCAGACATCGTCTTCATCAATCGTGGTAATCCGACCAATTTCGCATGGACTGTTTACATAACAATAGACAGTGGGTCAACAGATTATTGAGGTAATCGCTTCAACGTCTCGGTTGTGTTTACACAAAGCCAGTAATACCCAATTAGTATTTTGGCTAGTAATAGAACATAATGTGCAGTCGGCGACAGAAGGCCAAGTAATTTTACAATGAGTATTGTGGTCAGTCGTTCAGACAAAGTAATATTGGATTAAAGGAGACTGAAAGTCTGAGCCAGGGACAACATGAAAGCAGTATGAATACGAAATTATAACGAGAAGAACAACACTGTACGTACCCCAAAAGACGAACGCAGACAAGTTGTCTCGGATAAGCAAAATATGAGAGCGACCATAGCAAAATAATACAGGAAATTTTACACAGTTTGAGGACGGAATGTCTGACTTTAGGAAAACAAACGAAATTTCACATGACACAGGAAGCGAACCCGAAAAATCGCCCTAGGCGATCCAGACGATATATAACCCAACTATATTCATTGCTTGGCATTGGTAAGAGAAACCATTCCGCCAACCAAGACTTGGGGTTCTAGATTTCACGAGAAAGAATCAAGACATTGTGTCAGTGAAATTCGTATAGGGACACCAAGTGGTAGAGACCGGGGACCTTTGAGATAACTCAACCTTTGTCTACTACATTGCGGGCGTTAATCACAGGACAAGCTTTAGAGTAGGGCCGACCGAGATACTGCGACGACACGCATCTCACACGTAATTAACGGCAACAACCTACCAATACTCCACGGGGGTCAGAAAGGAATTTACCAGGCGGTGAAGGGTCTTTCTATCATCGACTACCCACCCAAAAAGAAAGCAGAAAATACCCAGAAGGATTGCTGCATTTCTAAATAGCTGTCCACGTGAAATTTAATGATCTGAAGTGGCAGTCGCCAACGGATGATTTTTACAACAAGTGCCTTTGAGAAATTTAATGATCTGAAGTGGCAGTCGCCAACGGATGATTTTTTACAACAAGTGCCTTTGAGAAACTATGATCAAAAGCTGCAAGAGCAGACGGGAGATTTTGTAACCCCAGTGCCTACCAAATTTATCGAGATCCTAAATTACATGCAGTAATGGACAGATTCTCCCTGTACAATTGATGCACCAACAAATACGAATATACAACATATTTCCATCATCGTCACCACATAAGCAAAATACCAAGACAACAAAAGGACATCTGCATAACAGACGAAGTCTCACCCGCCTAACATTGTGTTCAACCTCACCCATGAATAAGACACCTCGGACGCTCGGGACAATGTCAACACAGGCATTGTGAAAGACAAAAATACAAGCCGTGGACACCTGGCGAAATCGAGTGAACCGTCCAATGTTATTGTAGGCAGACAAAGACTTGTCCATTGTGTTCAAACAACCAGAGTTTATTGACAGTTAGCAAGAGACCAAGAAACACAAGATATCCTTTTTGTTAGTATTTAGGAGTTACTTAAATTCATCATCATCACATAGGGTAGACTTTAGATTCATTTGTGTATTTTGCATTAACTAATATCTTTCTTCACAGGGATAGTTAATGTTATTTCTAGTTGCATTTGTATCAGTGTAATTGAATGTTGTTTATATTCAGAACATTAATAAATGTTGTAGTTGTGTTTACCAACACACGTTATCACATATATAGAGAAGGAACGAAAGTGTGCGAAAGAGACATACTGTTCTTCTTCTCTTTCTCTTCTGTTCACTCAGTGTAATAGGGGAGTGGGGGCTCGTTAGTATATAGAGGGGGAGATAGAGTGGTAGGAGGTATATGTCACGAGATCCAGAATCACTGGGGCTATATGCTGGGAATTCATCCCAAAGTCTTATATTCACCTTCTCCACTCCTGCTGCTCATCTTCAACCGGGTGCCAGGCGAATCTGAGCCATTGACAAAGCCGGCACCTCACAGATAACTCTCTTTGGTTACCCTCACAAGGGTAACTTTGTGACATAATTGTGGGCTGCAGTCCGGAATATACCTTGGGACTTGCCCTAGACTAAAACATTAAATAATTCTTTTTTGCAAATTTTGTATAAACCTATTCACTGTCTTCTATACTGTTCCTTATTCTACTTAGGTAGAGGGAAAGAACACAGAATAGAGTATTAGATAACTAGATATTCATATTAGATATTAAGATTAGATATTCATAGTATATTAAGAAAGACATTGACATATGTTAGAAGAATACACCGTATTAATTTATATGCACTTTATTACTGCATCGAGTTACCTCTATTGATTTGTTGTCATCACTATAAATTTACCTGGATTTTTGGTACATGTATAGTACCACGTGGGGCTTTTAACAAAAGGCATTGTTGAAGTCGAACGCATCGAAACGAGCGAACCGACGTTGTATAGTTCTTTTGTTCACAAGTGAACAATAGCGCTAAGCCACTGAGACGAAACAGTGTAGTATTGTTTTCTTGGTAGGCAGGCAGCTGATGGTCAGAAATATTTGACTGGTATTCTTAGCAAGTCTTAGAAGTGTATTGCCAAGGTTTTCTTTACTATTGTCATTTATCTGTACGGGTGTAAAGGTTATAGGGAAGTATTCAGGAAATTTGGTTGTTGTTTCTCCCTTGGGGCAAAGTCACGATTTTATTTTTCGCTCTAAATTTCTCTCACATAATTTGGAGTTGCGACAGGCAGATTGAAATTCTAGCTTGACCATGGCAGATTGGTTGCAAATGCGCGCAGCGCTTATCCAGGAAGCAACTAGTTTAAAACTAGAAAAAGGAGAACTTATAGAATATGTGGAAAAAATGTTAACTGCAGAGCAAGAGAGAAAAGATAAAATTGCAGAGCAAGAGAGAAAAGACAAACTTGCAGAGCCAGAGAGAAAAGATAAAATTGCAGCGAAAGAGAGAGAAAAGACAATTGAGATTAGCAGCGGAGAAGGAGGAGAAAGAAGCCATTGACATTAGAAAGCGGAGAGAGAGAGAGAGAAGCCAAGAAATTAGAAGCTGAGAGAGAGAGAGAGGCCGAGTATAGGAGATTCAAGGCAGAGTTAGTGAGAAAAACGGAAGAGAGAGAGCACGCGCTTCGGATGAAGAGGTTGTGTGAAACATATGAAAAACCCAAAAGACTTGAACCGGAAATATGTATTTCGGCCCATGAAGTGACAGATGAGCTAACATATCGCCTAGAAGACACACCATCTTCGCATTGCATTACTTCATATGCAAAGAAATCCGCAGGAAAAACTGATTACGAGAAGGGCGCAGTTGACCGGTATCAGGGGAAGAAAGACAACTTGCTTTGCAATCCACATAGACAGGAAACTCAACACAACTCCTTTTCTCAGAACCAGAGGCAAGGGGAAAAATGGTGCCGGTATTGTCGCATGAAAAATCACTACACCAGTGAGTGCCGAAACCGCCCTCCTCTCCATCGCTTGGCGTATATAGAAACCCGAACAATGAAGGACAAAGAGTCCCGGAGAAAAGAGGGGGGGAAAAATCACACCCGGCGGTAGTTAATTCAATGGATTCCAGACACCGCTGCAGAGATAACGGAAAGTTATTAAAAGGCACAGAAGAACCCACTCTAATTGCGAGCGGTACCTTCGATGGATCTTGCAAGGGGACTTCGAATAAAACAATTTCACCTGGCATCACAGGGAAGAAGAAAACAGGCACTTGTCTCCTGACATCAGGAGAACAATTATTACCTTACTCCACCGGCCCTTCTACGTGGAAAGAAGCGACCGGACAGGAACGGGCATTCGCTATTATCCACGGAAATAGACAGTTGCACACATCGCCTAAGTCTGCCTTTACCCAAGACGAGGAAAAGTCAGATCCTACCACTTTTAAAACTTACGGAGAGAAATGTGTGCCTTTAGAAGGTATAACAACACATACGATTATCGGGACAGGGTGGACGACGGACACGGAGGCACCCCCCGACTCTCTTCAAAAGGAGGTAGAAGAGGATTATGAGGAGAAAAGTGTGGTAGAGCCGGCGGGGATACAGCAGCTCAACACCCATGGGACTCCGATTCTATATGTAGGCGAGACAAAAACTAAGCGGATAGAGAGAAGGAAAGACACCAGGCGACACAAGAGGAAACAGCTTGGTGTACGCGCTTTATGCAAGGCACAGCGCAGATGCGCGAAATTTACAACACACTGTACCCGATATAAATGGACAGATGGGTTGCACCGTATCTTGAATTATGACCATTCCACGGGCAAGATACACAAGATACGTAATAAGGACAAACAAGGGCCAACTTTGATCCGTCGTCGGATTCAAAGATTGGTTAGCAGAAGAAAGAAGTGGGGAAACATTTTTTATTTCGACAGAGCGAAGAAAGACACACTGAGAGTTAGTGTCAATAAGAATGGACCACTCAAAAGAAAGAAGAGGTTTAAACCTGGCAACGAATATTACAAGGACCCTAATGCAAAGGGGCGGAAAAGGAAAAGTGATATTGTAGGGACGGCGACTAGCGCCCGGATTCCCTCGGAACACAACGTTGTCAATAGAGAAAGAGCGGAAGAGGTATTCGATTCCAGGCTGGAATTCGATTCGAAAATCAGTTCAAGACTGGTTAGATCAGAACAATTGACTGATGGAACTGTGGAAATTCAGGTCACAGGTAACGGCGATCCTCCAATGATGGCGGCTATCGCCCGGACTCCCATTGAAGGCAGATATGTCAAGGGAGAACTACGAACGGCAGTTTTAAATGATCATACATACGAAGTCATTTTAGGCTACAAATATGTGAGTTTAGGAGACACTCGTCAATCAAGAGTCACAGCTGCAGTGCAGACAAGTGACCAAGCGAAGGAGAAGAGACAAGGAGACGAGGTTCACTTCCATCCGCAAGAGCTGAGACAAGCTCAAATGAACGATAAATCGGTAGAACCCGTGTTTTAAGAAGAGACTGAAGGGAGACAATCCACCAGAACCAGGAGACTGCTTTAAACAGCAAGGACAACTCCTTAGGAAAGTAGAAAAGCGCGGATATGAGTATAAGCAACTGGTAGTACCAGCACGATATAGATTTTATATCTTAGGTATGGGACATGCTAGTGAATCTAGTGGTCAGGTCAGACAATACATCACTACGCAAAGAATCACCCACCATTATTATTGGCAGGGAATCGCAGGGGACATGGATCAATTTATCCGATCAGGTCCTGAATGCCAGAGAGGGGCATCAAATCATGGGAAAAGTGAGGAAGCCACTGTTAAGGGAAACAGACTACGTATGAAGAAGAGGAGGCGTCAACATGACGGAGAATATAATACGACTGGTCCTAAGTGTGAGCTAGAGATAGGCAAACAAGTTTTACTGTTTATGCATAGTAAACAGAACAGGTTACTGATTGGATGGCACGGGCCATACGCAATGGTCGAGAAGGCATCTCGAACCAATGATAAGATTCCAATGGAGAATCAGCTGGAAATATATAATATTATTCTGCTAAAGAGATACTTAGCCAGACACATAACTGAAGCGGCCAACTTCAGGACACGAGCAGCCACAAAGCATTTGAATAAAGGAAATCCGAACTCAGCACTGCAGCCCAATGCGGCTAGACAGTCATCTGCAGGTGTGCAGAAAATCACAACACACTCTACGAACGTAGTCGAGCAGGGGCGACAACTCTTGACTACGGTCACGATATTGAAACAGGAAAGGGAGCAGCTCTTTATAGCTGATGCAGGAGAAGCAACTGAGGAAGATTGCGAGAAGAACGATTTGAACGAGGAGAAGGATGGTGGAAACGAGGAAGATGAGGAGGATAGTGATAGCGAGGAGATAACATCAGCCGACAATAGGGAATGTAAAATGCATCCTGACTCGCAGGAGTCTTCCCAAGCTAAGACTTCGTGTGGGGGACATATGTCACGGGACGCGAGTAAGTCTGCATTTTAATTCTTAAAACCAGACATCGTCTTCATCAATCGTGGTAATCCGACCAATTTCGCATGGACTGTTTACATAACAATAGACAGTGGGTCAACAGATTATTGAGGTAATCGCTTCAACGTCTCGGTTGTGTTTACACAAAGCCAGTAATACCCAATTAGTATTTTGGCTAGTAATAGAACATAATGTGCAGTCGGCGACAGAAGGCCAAGTAATTTTACAATGAGTATTGTGGTCAGTCGTTCAGACAAAGTAATATTGGATTAAAGGAGACTGAAAGTCTGAGCCAGGGACAACATGAAAGCAGTATGAATACGAAATTATAACGAGAAGAACAACACTGTACGTACCCCAAAAGACGAACGCAGACAAGTTGTCTCGGATAAGCAAAATATGAGAGCGACCATAGCAAAATAATACAGGAAATTTTACACAGTTTGAGGACGGAATGTCTGACTTTAGGAAAACAAACGAAATTTCACATGACACAGGAAGCGAACCCGAAAAATCGCCCTAGGCGATCCAGACGATATATAACCCAACTATATTCATTGCTTGGCATTGGTAAGAGAAACCATTCCGCCAACCAAGACTTGGGGTTCTAGATTTCACGAGAAAGAATCAAGACATTGTGTCAGTGAAATTCGTATAGGGACACCAAGTGGTAGAGACCGGGGACCTTTGAGATAACTCAACCTTTGTCTACTACATTGCGGGCGTTAATCACAGGACAAGCTTTAGAGTAGGGCCGACCGAGATACTGCGACGACACGCATCTCACACGTAATTAACGGCAACAACCTACCAATACTCCACGGGGGTCAGAAAGGAATTTACCAGGCGGTGAAGGGTCTTTCTATCATCGACTACCCACCCAAAAAGAAAGCAGAAAATACCCAGAAGGATTGCTGCATTTCTAAATAGCTGTCCACGTGAAATTTAATGATCTGAAGTGGAAGTCGCCAACGGATGATTTTTACAACAAGTGCCTTTGAGAAATTTAATGATCTGAAGTGGCAGTCGCCAACGGATGATTTTTTACAACAAGTGCCTTTGAGAAACTATGATCAAAAGCTGCAAGAGCAGACGGGAGATTTTGTAACCCCAGTGCCTACCAAATTTATCGAGATCCTAAATTACATGCAGTAATGGACAGATTCTCCCTGTACAATTGATGCACCAACAAATACGAATATACAACATATTTCCATCATCGTCACCACATAAGCAAAATACCAAGACAACAAAAGGACATCTGCATAACAGACGAAGTCTCACCCGCCTAACATTGTGTTCAACCTCACCCATGAATAAGACACCTCGGACGCTCGGGACAATGTCAACACAGGCATTGTGAAAGACAAAAATACAAGCCGTGGACACCTGGCGAAATCGAGTGAACCGTCCAATGTTATTGTAGGCAGACAAAGACTTGTCCATTGTGTTCAAACAACCAGAGTTTATTGACAGTTAGCAAGAGACCAAGAAACACAAGATATCCTTTTTGTTAGTATTTAGGAGTTACTTAAATTCATCATCATCACATAGGGTAGACTTTAGATTCATTTGTGTATTTTGCATTAACTAATATCTTTCTTCACAGGGATAGTTAATGTTATTTCTAGTTGCATTTGTATCAGTGTAATTGAATGTTGTTATATGTCAGAACATTAATAAATGTTGTAGTTGTGTTTACCAACACACGTTATCACATATATAGAGAAGGAACGAAAGTGTGCGAAAGAGACATACTGTTCTTCTTCTCTTTCTCTTCTGTTCACTCAGTGTAATAGGGGAGTGGGGGCTCGTTAGTATATAGAGGGGGAGATAGAGTGGTAGGAGGTATATGTCACGAGATCCAGAATCACTGGGGCTATATGCTGGGAATTCATCCCAAAGTCTTATATTCACCTTCTCCACTCCTGCTGCTCATCTTCAACCGGGTGCCAGGCGAATCTGAGCCATTGACAAAGCCGGCACCTCACAGATAACTCTCTTTGGTTACCCTCACAAGGGTAACTTTGTGACAATGAGTGTGAGAAGAGAACATTTGTCAACAACACGAACCCTTATCATCATTCGCACATTATACACTCCATCCATGTCTACACAACACTGCGTAGGTCAAGTTGACATTCCATACACTACAGTGGGGCAGGCAACACCATAGGGATCTTGTCAACTGATGATGATAGACGCCTGTCTTCCCGCCTAGGAGTGTTCTGGTGTACTTTATCAACATATATTATATCCAACTAAATATCAACATTATCAACTGGTGGACCTGCTTTCTGGGTTTGACCTCGCAGAAATTCAGAAGTCAACAGATTACCGATACCAGACCGTTTCCTGTGGCTGATACGACACACTTGCAGTATTGGTTTGCTCTTTGTCAACGCTTCGTCACGTGACCTGTCAAGTGAATGCAGTATGTAGGTCAGCGTTGTTGACATTTTTTACATTAGACATTATAGAGTTTCACAGAACAGTTGGATCAATTCTTGTCAGTGTTAACAGAAAGACAGTATTTGTGAACTAAGAAGTCCTGGTTTCATCGATGGATCTTCTTGTTTGCCATATATGAACTTTAATATTTAAGGCCAGAATGTTTAATTGAATAAAGTGGCAGTTTGTTTGTTTTCATGAAAAATAACTTTGCCATTACTGTAAGACTGAGCCTATTTTGCAACACATACTATCATACACATAATTTATATATATTTATGTTTACATGTTATTTGTTTGTATAGTATGTTAGTTTCTATGTCAGCGGGTTGTGTTTAAGGTTGGGCGGCGTCCTCACAACAGAGTATCCCACGTCATAGAGGGTCCGTTGTGGGCGTTTTCTATAGGTGCAATTTTCTTGATTGAAAATTTGCTGCGACAACTGTTGCTTTTGTGTTAGCTGTGAAGTCTGTAATTATTGTTATTTTTGTAATATTTCTTTGTTCTTTAGTTTTGTTTTGATTTGTTTGTAATTTGTTGGTCTAACCTTTTCTATCTTTCAGTTCTATTCATAATTTATATTCATATATTGTGACGTCATTTGTGTTGTTATTCTTTGCAGATTCAGTGATTATCTTCATTGATTTCCCTATTTGATTTATTTTGATTTCTGCAAACGTTCTTGTATTGTCAGTCCTATTTGTACTTTATGTATTCTGTTGGTTGACATATGTTTTATATGGGTATATTTCATAAGACACAATTGCCTGTGCACTGCACTTGGATTATGGTATAGACCAGTACCTGATTATTATTACTATTATACAAGACCTTATTAAAGGCTTGTGACCCACAGATATTGGGATAGTATACTGATTAATCAGGTCATTGAGAACTTGGGGTATTATTATTGATTCAGGTGATTAGTATTATTGTTAGGCATCATGTCTACTCTAGATTATTTCATTACTCAAGGGAAAGCTCTTGATAAGACTGGTCAACAATTAGAACAATGGGCAGTTGCTCAATATGACAAAGCATTAGCTGCAGAAGAGAAAAGATTAGCTGCAGAAGAGAAAAGATTAGCTGCAGAAGAAAGAAAAGCTATGGCGGAAGAGAAAAGATTAGAAAAAGAAGCTGAGGCTGCTGCTGAACAAAAGAAATTGCAGATGCAGGTAGAGGAAAGGAGATTTGAAGCTGAACAAAAAAAATTGGAAAGAGAAGCTGCGGCTGAACAAAAAAGATTAGACAGTGAAGCTGAACAAAAAAGATTAGACAGTGAAGCTGAACAAAAAAGATTAGACAGGGAAGCTGAACAAAAAAAATTGGAAAGAGAAGCTGCGGCTGAACAAAAAAGATTAGACAGTGAAGCTGAACAAAAAAAAATTGGAAAGAGAAGCTGCGGCTGAACAAAAAAGATTAGACAGGGAGGCTGAACAAAAAAGATTAGATGCTGAAGAGAAAAAAGCAATAAGAGAACATGAATTTGAGTTGGAGAAATTGAGATTGACAAGTATGAGTAATGTTAATCAGGCATCTAGTGGTAATGGTAAACCTTCTACTTACAAGGTTAAGGTTCCACCGTTCAATCAGTCCAGTGACGATATTACATTCTGGCTGGATAGATTTGAACGTTCTTGTCGTACACATAATGTGGATAAATCACAATACGCTAATCAATTATCAGAAAACTTGAAAGGTGAATCTTTGACTAGATTATGCCTTGTAGGAGAAGCAGATAAGGATAATTATGATGTCATTAGGGCGGCTTTGATAAAAAAATATCAGCTAAGTGAGGAAGGCTATCGCCTTTTTATTTAAGACGATGGTACCTGAGACGGGGGTAGAATTCTCAGAATTCACTGCAAAGGCACGTCTCACAGTTGATCGTTGGATTGAGCTTTCCAAAACAGAAAAAACGTATGAAGGACTTATGGATTTGTTGCTCAGAGATAAGATTATGTCATGTGTGAACAAACCTTTCCTTGAATTTATACATGAGCGTAAACCTAAATCTCTAAAAGAAATGGAAGAATATTGTTCCCAATATGTCACTGCACACCCCGACGTGACTTTTGGCAACACTAAGATTAAGGAGAGTATGCCAGTTGCTTCAGCAACACCATACAATCCCAATTATTCACACAGATTTCAGGGACCTCAAAACAGATTTGATAAAAAAGGTAACCATAATAGTTATCAAAACCAAGGTAACCAATCATTTCAGGGTTCTTCTTCAAAGAACTGGAGACGACCTGATAGCTCTCGACACAGGGGTGGTCATAATTATAGGAATTTCCGTAGAGGAAGTAATTATAGAAACTATCAGGGTTATCCGTCTTGGAGTCAACAAGATCATAATTACAGAGATACTCATTATAATGAATATGATAATGGTAACCAAGGGTACTATGACTCAAACCCAAATAGGGGTTACAATAGAGGTAACAATAACTACAGAGGTGATAATAACCGAGGTAGATCTCAATACAAAAGACATAAACCACATTTTCAGGCAAACTCTGCACAACAAGAGTCCCATGAAGCCTATAAACAGAGTAAAGATAATAATGATGCTAGTAATATGGCATGTGCCGCTTTTGATTTTGGGAGAGCATCTCAGTGCCCCCAATGCAAAACGTTATTTGAGCCAACCACAGTGACTACTTTAAGCTGTGGCCATCCTCTTCCTGCTCTTCCAGCATCAGTCGCGCATGATGGAAGAGGGTCTCTTGTCTTACATAAGGGTTTAGTGAATAACAATCCAGTCTCTGTGCTATTTGATTCTGGATGCACCACAATTGGTGTTAGGCAGTCACTCGTAGATCCTTCCCGTGCCACTGGACAAGTAGTCAAATGTGTAACATTTGGCGGCACATTAGAGAAATACTCTACCGCTATCATTAGGATTGCTACTCCTTTCTTTACAGGAGATGTACACGCATGTCTTCTTCCGAATCCGATCGCTGACCTCATCATCGGTCGCATTCATGGAGTCAAGGAATGCACTCCGCAACAAATTTCCACTTGGGAAAGGCAAAACATGCAGATTGCTAACGCTGTAGTCACTAGAGCTCAGGCTCTTAATGTGCCTCAAACTTCATCTACTGAAGATAATGAAGTGCATAACCAAGATAATCCCTTGGTAATTTCTCGTGACTCGTTTATAAAACAGCAAGAAGATGATCCCACTCTGAAGAAATTCTTCATTCTTGCAACTAAAGGTGATCCGAATAAGGACACAAGTCGTAAATCGTGGATTACAAAGAAGAATGGCGTACTTGTACGTATGGTTCAAGACTCCATTACGTCAAGTCATTCTCAAATCCTGGTTCCCAAGAATTTGAGAGTTAAAATTTTGCAGCACGCTCACGACTGTCAGTGTGCTGGACACATGGGTTTTTCCCGTACTAAGTCAAGAGTCCTTGCGGCTTTCTTTTGGCCATTGGTAAACAAGGACATACGGATTTATTGTCGATCTTGTAAAGTATGTCAGGAAGTTAAATCCAAAGGTCCACGGCATGCTGCACCCATTCAGGCGGCGGACATTCCTATTCGGCCGTTTCAAAAAATGGCCATAGACATTATTGGTCCATTTAAGATCAAGTCTGCCAGAGGACATCAGTTTATCTTGACGTGTGTTGATATGTGCACACGTTGGCCAGAGGCTATTCCTCTGAAGAGCATTACTACTGCTGATATTGCAGATGCTCTTTGGCTTATATTTTCTCGTCTGGGGTTCCCCGGAGAGATATTGTCAGACCATGGCACCCAACTAATATCAGATACCATGTCTCAAGTAATGTCTACCCTGCAGATAGATAGATCTTTAAGTAGTATCTACCATCCAATGTCTAATGGTATGGTCGAACGCCTTAATAGAACACTTAAAAAACTTACTGGGGAAGATAACTGAGGATCATCCTCAAGACTGGGACAGAGTTTTACCTGCGGCCCTCTTCGCTTACAGAGAGGTACCCAATGAACATACGGGATTTTCTCCCTTTGAACTCGTCTTTGGCGCGCGTCCGCGTGGCCCTATGTCGTTGCTTCACGATCTCATAACATCTGACAATATTGACGATGACACAAAGTCATCCTACGAATATGTCATCGCGTTGAGACAAAAGATTATCGAAGCATGCAAATTAGCAACTTCTTCTTCTGAATTTGCGAAACAGAAGGCAAGGCAATTTGCCAATAAGAAGAGATGCTTACGACAACTTTGTCCTGGTGACAAAGCATTTGTATTACTACCTTGTAGGGAAAACAGATTGCTTATTTCTTGGAAAGGTCCGTACGATATAATATCGAAAATTTCCGATGTCGACTATATTGTCGATATTGATGGGAAGCATAAAACCTTCCACATCAATATGCTTACTGAATTCCATGAACGTCCGGATTATTTGCAACCCATTTTCCAAGCAACGGACAATTCTCCAGTACCACATGGTCATTACTCATCACTGTCCGTGATACAGGATGAGGAAACAAGTTTTTCAGATGTAAATCTTCCTCTTCCAATGATCCCACTTCATTCCAGTGAATCATGGAAGAACGTTACTGTCTCTCCTGATTTGTCTCTAGGAGAACAGCGACAAGTTTCAACTATGTTGCAAACATTTCAGGATGTACTCACTGACATCCCTGGACAAACTAATGTCATTCAACATGACATTGTGCTAACTGACCATACTCCTATTAGGGTTAGACCTTATCCTATACCTATACATTTCCAAGCACAGGTCGAGAAAGAGTTGGATGTGATGATAGATTTGAAAATAATCGAACCATCCACCTCTGCGTATTCTTCGCCGATGGTTATTGTGCGTAAAAAAGACAATAACATACGTCTTTGCGTTGACTATCGAAAATTGAATCAAGTAACGAAGTTCGATGCCGAACCTATGCCTTTACTGGAAGAGCTACTTACTCGACTCTCCAAATCTCATTTTTTCACTAAACTTGATTTGTCTAAGGGATATTGGCAAGTTCCTTTATCTGAACGCGCCAAACCTCTCACGGCTTTTTCAACACCTAGAGGTTTGTTCCAATGGAATTTTATGCCTTTCGGTCTTATGAACGCACCAGCTACGTTCGTACGCATGATGCGCCGAATCCTATCTTATCGGTCAGATGTCATTGCATATCTAGACGACATCTGTCTTTTCAGCGATACTTGGGAAGATCACTATTCAGGGTTAGATGAATTGCTGTCTACTTTGCGTGAGCACAACCTGACAGCGAAACCCTCTAAAGCCTATATTGGTTTTAGCGAAATTTCTTTCCTAGGCCACCGAGTTGGTCATGGTTTCCTAAAGACAGAGGACCATAATACTAGTAAGATACTTAACATCTCAATCCCTAAGACTAAAAAACAGGTGAGAAGTCTGTTAGGTCTTATTCAATTTTATGGCAGATTCATTCAGAATCTATCCTCTATCATGGCACCTCTCTCAACACTTCTAAAGAAAGGTTCGCCTAATGTGGTCCACTGGTCTCAGGAATGCCAATGCTCTCTGGATAAGATTAAAACACTGTTTTCAACACCACCTATTTTAGTGCTACCCACTAAAGATAAGACATTCGTTCTTCGTAGTGACGCTTCATCCACTGGGATTGGAGCGGCACTAATGCAAGAGTACTCTGGAACTCTGCATCCTGTAATGTATATTTCCAGAAAACTTAATGCGGCAGAAAGGAATTATTCGGTTTTAGACCGTGAGCTATTAGCTATGGTTTGGTCGATCCTCAAACTACAGAGATTCCTTCTAGGCGCACATTTCATAGTAGAAACAGACCAAAAAGCTCTTACTGCTATACAGAGTAAGAATTTGAAGAGCTCGAGGTCTACTCGATATGCAATTGCTCTTCAACCTTTTCATTTCTCTGTGCGAGCTATTCGGGGATCAGATAATGTGATGGCAGACATTCTGTCAAGATGCCCACATGATTCCACATAACTATTAGGGCTTAGACTTCTTGATATGTCTAGTTCTATAGTAGTTCCTTTTCTATATCATGATAGATACACATTTGTAATTTAATAATATAATGATTGTATCACTACATAGCGGTTCATGTATGTTTATTCACCGCTGTGCTTTGATGATTTTTACTTCATAAATCATAAATTTAAGATATCTAATACGTAGTGATGATATGAATTTTTTAGGCATTGTGTAATTGCCAGAATTGTATTATACTTTGATGACACCTTCCTGGAAAAATATACTTGTAGAGAAATAATTTCTCTCAGTTTATGAGACACATTCTCACCAGTCGCTCCATAAGTCGACTTAGCCTCATATTAGGCGTTATAGGTATTCCTGATATTTTCATCTGCGCATTATTCATGCGTTGTGAGCCTATTGTACGTTGCTCCTAGATGTATTTCAAAAAAAAAAAAAAATGTTCCATTTTTTTTTTTCCCGGGAGGTGTGGTAAGACTGTTACGTGCAGTCTTTGATATCTTACAATATTATACATAGGTAATTTTTTAGTGCTTAAGGGAAAGTCATTATTGAGTTACTTCCCTTGAACTCCGCGGATAAATACATTTTTACTGCGATTTATTCGTTGTTTGGGTAATAATAGATTGTTCTTGCTTCAGAATATCTATGGCCTGAATTTATGTGTATTGTTTGTCTGAGTAGGACAAGTCTGTCTTATATCTGTATATCTTTACATATCTAGGTCGAACTATATGTTCTGTTGTCTCTAGAGAGGTCAAAGGCTATTCGGCGGATGTGTCGCTTGAGTGGTGTGATTTGGCTTCGTCCTGATAGGGAATGTGTGTGTTTTGCTATGTCGGCTTGATGCCTTGAAAAAGTGATCTCAGTGGTTTTGGGGAAAGTGATAGTCGTCTAGACCTATCGTGTATGCTTTACCCCAGTGTTTATTCATCTTGCCAAGGAATGGCAGTTTCATATTCCCTCTACCAAGGTAATCAAAGATACTCTTATGAACTCTCGATCGAAGCCACCATTGTCGATAATTACGATTTGAATGTTTAAGAGAATATATTTGACTCGATGAAAAACGACTTCGATTCCTAGCAGCACTATATTCTGTAGAATGCAGTCTATTGTTCATGACCAAATCTACAGAGCAACGAAATGTTGTATGAATGACTAACTTTAGAACAGATTCATTATCTGTATTCAAACGTGAGTGACAGTTCACGAGTGGAGCCATCTTGGAACCAAAACATGTAGGACTTTCAAGAAGAGAAAAGGGATGCCCGTATTATCGCTTGATCAGTCCAGAGATCACTGCTACACATGAGAACCCATTGTTAGCGGTTCAATATTATTATATGGAAAAATATGTGCTGAACATTATGTTGAAGAATCGTTGCTAAACGAGATTAGGTTTAGAAGTCATCTGAAATATTGTTTACAAGCTGACGTGCTCAGTCAGTGACGTCAGATGATATATGTATGTATGGGCGATACTGAGTGCTTGGCTATTGACAGTCCATTATACCATTATTCTACATGAGTGCCCATGTAACATTGCAAGACCATTTGTCCACTGTACTATGATGTATTATGGCAACCTGTGATTTGTCACTATCTGTGCTGTCGAGTGTGTACGTCCAATTAAACTTTAGAAAAGGTACACAGTCGTTGGTGTCGATGACTTCCGGTCATACATGAGTGTGAGAAGAGAACATTTGTCAACAACACGAACCCTTATCATCATTCGCACATTATACACTCCATCCATGTCTACACAACACTGCGTAGGTCAAGTTGACATTCCATACACTACAGTGGGGCAGGCAACACCATAGGGATCTTGTCAACTGATGATGATAGACGCCTGTCTTCCCGCCTAGGAGTGTTCTGGTGTACTTTATCAACATATATTATATCCAACTAAATATCAACATTATCAATGGGTAACAAAAACTGTCAAGCACTTAGAGAGAGTTATGATAGAGGAACAAACAGAAGAATCTTCTCAAACCCAAGTATTGAAAAAAGTCTTTAATTACATTAAAGAATCACCACGCAGAGTAGGCCTTATGCCTCAAGTAACTGATAGGGCCAATACAAACTAAGAAGCAAAACTAATAGTTCTAACATAAAACAAAAGGGATACTAGTTAATGTTTGTTAATGGATAAGAAAGGATGTAGAATTGCTCAGTGGAATTGTAGGGGTATCAAAAAGAATTTTGCACCCCTACTTGCAGAGACAGGAGGAACTACCACTATATATGCTCTTCAAGAGACCCACTTAAACCCAAATAGTAGATATAGTTGTAAGGGCTTTAAGATACTTAGGCACGATAGGAAAGAAGGTAGAGGAGGGGGTGTCACAGTCTTAGTTAGCGAAACATTAAAAATTATAGACTGGGAAGTATTTGATACAACCAACATAGAAGGTATCCAGGTAACTATAGCAGCAGAACCACACAATCTAACAATCCTAAATTTATACGCTAAAGATGGCACAATTAAAGAGGAAGAAATACTAGCCATAAGCACCAGACTAGGCCCCAAAACAGTCATAGTAGGCGATTTTAATTCCCATCATTATGCTTGGGGTGGACAACATGCAGACAATGCAGGAAAGTGCCTACTTGACTTCATAGAAAATAATGACCTGCTAATACTAAATGATGGAACTGCAACTAGAATTAATCCACAAGCTAACAGGGCAGACTCAGCAATAGATATAAGTATAGCAACTAACAACCTAGCGAATGTAAATTGGGAAGTGTTACAAGACACAAACTCAGATCATCTGCCCATTGTAATAACCATGCATGAAAAAGTCATTCCAAACCCAGAACCACAGAAACCGACTTTCAACTATAAAAAAGCAAACTGGGAAGCCTTCCAATCAGACCTGGAGGTGATGGAATATAAAGACATGGAAACAGATGATACCGACTGTGATAAACGAGCGCAAAGGCCTTATTGCTCTATCTTTTCCTACATCTTTCGTATTGTATTTTCTCCGACATTTGCAACAATTGCGATCCATATTTGCTATTTCATCGTTGTGATTACTCGCAACCGGTATCTAGAGAACCACATTTGTTCTTTCATCGGGGGAAATAAAAATCCTTTGATTGAGTCCACATGCCCGACATTATCGTTTGAAGCCCACATTGCATCGTGATAAATCTGGTAAAAAAACCATATGGTCATCCGAATCAAACATGGGCATGCGGCAATTTCTGTGACACCACATTGGACGCCCAGATTGGCCAGGGGAAAACGTCTCACCGCGGTTCAGACAAGCGTGGGTTTACCACATTGGACGCCCAGCTTGGCCAGGTGACTTCCAGAAATATATAATACCGCATAATCTACTAGAGTGAAGAGTCCAGTTTTCTACCTTGTGAGGAAGAGATTATACCCAAAAACGCATAGCCTAATACACGTGTTTATTCAGAGTGGATGATAATTCAGTTCTGTGATTAATTGTGTTCTTAAAGGATTTTGCGAAGGGAAAAGAAGGTTAGTAGATCTTATACTTATTAATACATTTTCTTATTTTTGTTTATTTTAACCTCACAGCTAAAATGTGCGAAAGATAAAGTTTCAAATAATTCTTGGCATAACTGATTAATAAAATCAGAAGATTTTCCTAGAAGATGATAGGATGATAGGAGGTAATTAATAGTTCATATTTCACCTTTATCATCATCACAGTCTCCCATGCGCACACACTCTCATGCACAAGATATTTAACATCATTAGAATTGAACTCAGAGAGAGAGAGATGAATAATGAGCAGTAGTTTAAATGAAAGTCAACCAGTGATGTTAAATGTGAAAACTTACGAAGACTTTTGTGTGTCTTCAGTTCATCAGAAGTCTGAGTCTACACGCAACGTGTCTGACGTCTAACCAGAAATAAGTTATCAAAAACGGACATTTGGCTAGCAGAATTCGCCATAGGACATCTTTCATTCCTCAATTAAAAAGGAATATTGTCTCACCCACAAGTCATAAGGTGGACGCAGCATTTTTCGTCACCATATACTGCTTGCTCACAAGTTCAATACATCGTTATCACAAGTTCAATACAGAGTCATCATAAATTCAAATCACTCGAAAGATCATTATTATCTGAAGTCAAGCAAAAGAGCTCAAAAGAGGAATCGCATATTTATACCACGTGCAACACACTCTTAAGCGCATTTTATGAAGCAGACTCGAAAGTATATGAATCACGACTACATACGCAAGATTATGAGTCTACATATCACTAACATTTCGTGAAGATATCCAGTCTGACCAGTACCGTCGGGAGATTAGACAACAGAGTTTTTGTTCATATGACAGCTATTAATTGTTGATCATCACTACAGAGATATACTCAAACAGTGAAGGAATATACATAGATATCTCGTCAGCGTTCTCCGTATGACAACAGTATTCATCAGAACGTCCTCAGCTTAGAGATACCCCATTCGACATAACGTATAACAACTTGGGACATTTTATGCATACATGTGAATCCTCATATCTAGGAGAAGCATTTAGAGACACATGGACTGTGTAGAGTACTCACCATTTTGGTAACACGTATCATATCACATCATCATTTCACTTTACACCAGTTCATTCTTAATTAACTATTACTTAATTAACTGTAATTGTATTATCTCATCTGTGTGTTTTGTGTGAATCGTCTTTCACCATCATCACGTTCTAACCATTACTAACCCTATATGTGTGGATATTTCATTAATAAACCCAACGATCGGTTGATCATTATCAAGAGTTTGTTAATGTATCACTCGTGCTGTCGGTGTTACATATTCACCTATAGGAACCTTTCTCTACTCAGATGAGGTTGGGGGCTTTTTCTTTACGGGATCTAAGGGCAGAAGCTAAGGTCATGGGGAAACAGAACTCTTTCCATAATTAATTAGAAAACACTGTCTAGTGGAAAGCATTCGCATTCCTGTCCTCTTGTCCCTATCTCGAATAGGTCTTTATTCTTTCTTAACGAGCCAATTTCTAGAGACCTTATATCTATATCTCATAGACTATTCCTGGCAAAAACTACTGTAGTAGTTGCCCCAGTGACTCACCACACGACAATTGTGGACTCGTCTTGGGATTAGTGAACCCGGAATTAGAAGGGTGATAAATCACATTTTCATCCCTGCTATACAGTTGCGATAATTGCAAAATTTGTTGGCATTTTGAGGGATTACCTTCTAGACTGACTCTTACTATAATTTGTCTATTTCATAGGGGGGATAATTTATATCTCTAAAGCACGAGTGATACTTTTTAAATTGAGTATCAAACGGACAGAGTAAGCACTTTTTGAGAACAGAAGATACTGTAAGGAACTGATTTAAAAAAAATCTTTTTCTGTAACTGCTGGGAAAATTTTTATCATAAATATTTAGAAAATTTTTCATAGAAAACTTCGAGATAATCTGTTATATAATTTTCAGAATACGCTGAGTGGGTGATTTTTTTTAAAGAACTATTTGAACTTGATTATTAATTTAAACCTAGCTGGTTTTAAAGAGAGAATTACTCGTGCGAGTCTAAACAATTTGCTTGGAGGTCACTGCCAATTTTTCCCTTCGTGAACCCATACTGCATATCATGGCAGATGCCGCAAAAATTAGAACTAGTTTAATGGAGGCAGGGCGTGAATACGGGTTAAGTGGAAAAGATCTGATGAAATTTGTGAGTGAGGAGACTGATAAACTCCATGCAAGAGAGATGGAAATGCAGAAACTTGCAATGGAGAAGGAGAAAGCCGCAGCAGAAGCAACGGAGCGGAAGGAGAAGGCCGCAGCAGAAGCAGCGGAGCGTAAAGCCGCAGCAGAAGCAGCGGAGCGGAAAGCCGCAGCAGAAGCAGCGGAGCGGAAAGAAGCAGCAGAGCATGCACTTAACATGAAGCAACTGGAAATCCAGGGACAGACCAATCAGATAGAGCTGGCAAAAAGTGCAGCGGCTTCCAACTTTGATGGAGGGCACTCACCCCGCTCAGATGGTGTGCCTACTTCGCAACCTGCACCACCCAATGCCATGAACTTTCCGCTGGAACCTTTTTCAGAAAGGAACGATACCATGGACGCCTTTTTAGACCGCTTTGCAACAGGGTTTGGACTTGAAGAACGGAAGTGGAACCTGAAACTTTCCCAGGGCCTAAGAGGAGCCGCCTACGAAGTTTTTAATAAACTTCCGGCCGGAGAGCAAGATGACTATCAGGCATTGAAAAAAGCTCTCTTGGTGAGGTACGAGCTTCATTCAGAGGCTTACCGAAAAAAATTTCGAGGTTCTAGGAAGGAGGCCAGAGAGACTTTCTCACAGTTCGCAGCCCGTATTGAAGACTACTTAGTGAAGTGGTGTACACTGGGAAACTTTACCGAGAACTATAACGGGTTGAAAGAGCTGATTGTGATAGAGCAACTAAAAGAGTCTATGTCGGTGGAAATGCGTAGATTTCTCACTGAAAACGGCGCTGACCGGTTAGAAAATATTCTTACACTGGCAGAGCGATTCCAAAACGCTCTCATGGAGTCTCAAGGAGCCAGAAAGAAGTTTTCGGATCAGGCGCCAAAGCAACCTGCTCGCTCCCAACCAGACCAACAAAGCAAAGGACCATACATCTCGCATAAACAGCACGCAAAACAAGATAACTACAAAGAGCAAAACAAGAAAAATGCTGCGCCACACCAGAGACAGGGAGATAAATGGTGCAAGTACTGTCGCTTGAACAATCACAACACTAATGAGTGCAAGCGCAGACCTCCTCCCCAACATGCTGCCTGTCTGCAGACAAAATCGTCACCCCGGAAGGAGCAGAGGACCGGAAACGTTTCTCATCTTCCCGTCATCGAATCAGTCCTCGTAAACGGACAATCTGTGGAGTGCCTTTATGACACAGGACTTGCTTTCGATGCGGTGGTCAGGGCATCTCTTGTCACCCCTGACCAGATAACAGAAGAGAGTGTCGACATCCAAAGTCCGACGAAGGATGTTGCACCCATGACACTGCCAATTGCACTTATCAGAGTGGAATCTCGTTATGTGACAGGAGAGATTCGTGCAGCTATCATGGAAGAACCAATCTACTCTTTAATCTTGGGATGTAGATATGTGTTCCTTGGAGAACCTACTCAACCACTAGTCAATGCGGCCGTACAGACTAGAGGACAGTCAAGAAAAGACGCAGAGCAGGAACCTCCTACCAATATCCTCCCAGAGGAATTGAAGAGGGCCCAAATGGAAGATTCCTCACTGGCGCCCTGTTTTAAAAAATTACCTAGGACACACAACCCACCTACCAAGGGAGACTTCTTTATGAAAAATGGATTGATGTATCGCCGAGCTGGAAACGAAGGACAGGAACACAACCAATTAGTAGTTCCTGCAACCTATAGGAACCAGGTGCTTGAGATGGGCCACTCTATCCCATTTAGTGGACACATGGGAATGAGCGCCACGACTTAAAGGATCGCCTGCCACTATTATTGGCCAGGGATCACCGGCGACATTGAACGTTTCGTCAAGTCTTGTCCTCAGTGCCAGAAAGTTGCACCAAAACACTGGACGGCACCCGCGACCCTTGGGGAGATGCCAATCTTGGGCACCCCATTTGAAAGAGTGGCCGTGGATATAATTGGACCTCTGCTGAGAACTAAGAAGAGGAACTCCCATATCCTTACCTTAGTGGACACCTGTTCCATGTGGGGCGAAGCCATAGCCATACCAGCATGCGACTCAGTGCATGTAGCTGACGCTTTACTGAATATCTTTACTAGATTGGGCTTCCCGCATGAAATTCTCACAGACAAAGGGTCACAATTTAGAGGCAAGTTGACAGAGGAGGTGCTTAGAATATTCAAGACTAGGCATATCCATACTTCGCCCTATCACCCCCAAAGTAACGGGCAAGTAGAGCGGTTTAACGGGACGCTCACCTCTATTCTTCGGAAGTTGGCACAGGAGAAGCCAGAAACTTGGGATCAGTATCTTCCTGCTGCATTATTTGCTTATAGGGAAGTACCACATGCGTCAACTGGAGTTCCTCCGGCCACATTACTCTTCGGAAGACCTATTAAAGGTCCATTAGAAGCATTACTAAGAACTTGGACAGATGCCAAGGCAGACGACACTGTCACATCAGCCTTCCAGTACGTCACAGACTTGAAACAACGCCTGAAGACTGGCTGGGAATTAGCCACAGCGAAAGTACGGGAGGCTAGGCGGAAACATGCCAAATATTACAATCGCAATGCGAAGGACCGAGAACTAGCAGTAGGAGAGAAGGTGCTACTTCTTCTGCCAAGTAGCAGTAATAAATTGCAGATTTGCTGGAGGGGACCCTACAAAGTGGTGGAAAAGATTTCTCGCACCAACTATAAAATCGCCGTGAACGGAAAGCAGAAAATTTACCACTTAAATCTGCTTAAGAAGTTTTACGAGCGAGCCCCTGCCGAACCAGCGCACCTCATGACTATGGCCATTGCTATGCAAATGGAAGAAGAGCCATTATCATCCGTAGAGTACCCGGTGATACAGGAGGAATCACATGTAGATGTGAAAATAAACTCCACCTTAACGGAAGCCCAGCAAGAAAAAGTACGGAGATTGATGGAAAACCACGCCGACTCTCTGACAGACAAACCGGGCCGGACAAACCTGATGGAGTTTGACATGGAAGTCACGGATCCTACGCCCGTCCGAATGAGAACCTATCCGATTCCGTATGCCAAGGCGACGGCATTAAAGCAAGAAATTGATTACTTACTTAAGGAAGGCATAATTTCGAAGTCGGAGTCCCCTTACAGTGCGGGAGTGGTGCTGTTACGCAAACCCAGTGGAGAACACCGCCTGTGCATCGACTACCGACAGCTGAATGCGTTAACACAGTTCCAGCCAGAACCGTTACCTGACCAGAACCAGCTATTTACTAAGCTGAGCAGGGCTCGCTATTTTTCAAAGATCGACCTCAGTAAAGGGTACTATCAAATACCGGTAAAAGCTGAGGTGAGGAACCTGTTAGCCTTCAGTACTCCAGATGGACACTTCGAGTTTAATGTGATGCCATTTGGACTGAACAATGCTCCTAGTGTCTTTACAAGGATGATGCGAAAGTTATTGGATCCTTTGAATCATCTCGCCATCAGCAATTTTATGGATGATATCCTAGTAGCTACTGAATCGTTTGAAGAACATATATCAGCGCTATCCTTGCTGTTTAACAGACTCAGAGAAGCGGGACTAACCGCCCGCCCAACCAAATGTCAAATTGGGTGTGAACAGCTAGAGTTCCTAGGACATACTATATCCCATGGGACCATGTTCCCCGAGACTCAAAACGTTGAGAAGCTGAGAAATGCACCGAGACCGTCCACAAAAAGGGATGTCCGGTCATTTGTATCTCTCTGTGGATTCTACCAGAGATATATAAAAGATTTTAATAGCCTCTGTGCGCCGCTTACATCGCTAACCAAGAAAGGAAACCCAGATAAAGTGACATGGTCAGCAGAATGTGAACATGCATATGCACTCTTAAAAGAGAAACTCACCACAAAACCTATTTTACGGCTTCCGGATTTAACTAGAAAATTCATCTTGCGCACAGATGCCAGTAACATTGGAATCGGGGCTACATTACTACAGCCAGATGACAGAAGCCCACCAAATCTATTTCCGATCGCATATGCGAGTCGGAAGTTAAACCGAACAGAACAAAACTATTCCACAATCGAAAAGGATTGTTTGTCCCTCGTCTGGGGAATACAAAAATTTCAAGCATACCTGTACGGAAGGAAATTTACAATCCAGAGTGATCACCAACCTCTGACCTTCCTCGCCAATTCAAAGAATTTGAATGCTAGACTGATGAGGTGGTCGCTTGTTCTACAACCTTACACGTTCCAAGTGGACTATATCCAAGGAAAACATAACGTAGGAGCGGATTTTTTAAGCCGTCATCCTATGAGGCAGGACGGAGAGCACAAACAAGTAGAGGAAAGGGTGGAACCCGAAGAGAAAAACGAAGATGAGGAAAAGGATTAAGGAATCCCGAGCAAGAAGGCTTAGCTCTACTGAGTACGATTGACATCACACTTGAGAAGGGGCTATTGTGATAAACGAGCGCAAAGGCCTTATTGCTCTATCTTTTCCTACATCTTTCGTATTGTATTTTCTCCGACATTTGCAACAATTGCGATCCATATTTGCTATTTCATCGTTGTGATTACTCGCAACCGGTATCTAGAGAACCACATTTGTTCTTTCATCGGGGGAAATAAAAATCCTTTGATTGAGTCCACATGCCCGACATTATCGTTTGAAGCCCACATTGCATCGTGATAAATCTGGTAAAAACGCATATGGTCATCCGAATCAAACATGGGCATGCGGTAATTTCTGTGAAACCACATTGGACGCCCAGATTGGCCAGGGGAAAACGTCTCACCGCGGTTCAGACAAGCGTGGGTTTACCACATTGGACGCCCAGCTTGGCCAGGTGACTTCCAGAAATATATAATACCGCATAATCTACTAGGGTGAAGAGTCCAGTTTTTTACCTTGTGAGGAAGAGATTAAACCCAAAAACGCATAGCCTAATACACGTGTTTATTCAGAGTGGATGATAATTCAGTTCTGTGATTAATTGTGTTCTTAAAGGATTTTGCGAAGGGAAAAGAAGGTTAGTAGATCTTATACTTATTAATACATTTTCTTATTTTTGTTTATTTTAACCTCACAGCTAAAATGTGCGAAAGATAAAGTTTCAAATAATTCTTGGCATAACTGATTATTAATAAAAATCAAAAATAATTTTTCCCTAGAAGATGATAGGAATGATAGGAGTAAATTAATAGTTCATATTTCACCTATTAACATCATCACAGTCCTCCCCATGGAGCGCACACACACTCTCATGCACCAAGATATTTAACATCATTAAATTGAACTCAGAGAGAGAGAGATGAATGAATAATGAGCAG